>VYZP01047127.1:0-11261 GCA_013400635.1 Hypocryptadius cinnamomeus | reverse complement strand
TATATATTAAGTAAACCAGGGAGCTATATCCTTTATTCATTAAAATAACAGCACATGCAAAAATCACCTATTTAAGAGATATTAGCTTAATAAATACACTAAACAACTGCAAGCATAACTGCAATTTGCTATTTCTACTGTACTGCTAGGCCTCATTGATAACAAGTAATATACTCAAGAAACTCTACATGTTTCTCTCCGCTAAAGCCCTACTACAAATGCATTCAGACTTTGCAGATCCTGAGACTGACTGCCCACTGTCCCCTCACTGATACAGTTTTTCTTGCTCATTACTTGTTTTTTCTTGTTTCTAAATGCAGCTGTTAATTGCTTTAACCTTTAGCTGATTCCCTTGAACTCAGGAAATTTGTATTTTATGACAACTAAGCTAAACACAATTTTAAATTCCATTCTCAATAATGCAGTTATAACACTGTAAATCAGATTTTTAAGAATATTCAGAAATCAGTCTAAATCTTATGCCAATTGGTCTAATTCATGACATGTAAATGTCAGAATTTCTGAAAAGCTGATATATGCTATTGTCATTATAATGGAGCCTCCTTCTTAGAATTGTATGTCTACTGTATCCTAAGTACCATACTGTAGTCACTGCTTTATAATATTTAACATAACATTTAGTAGTAACTAGAATTTAACAGCAAATCAGTTCAAGGTTGAAAGAATTAAACTGTATTTGATAAACCTACATTATTTTGCTACTTTATTGTTTATTACCAAACACTGTAAGAAAGACTGTCACAGCCAAATATCCCTTTATTTTAATTAATACATTTGTAATAGCATCAGTAAAACTAATGCAAAAAATGCAAATTAAGATCCAGTTATTAACATGCCAAATTTGGATTCTTGTGTCTGTATCTGCTGCTTCCCCCCCAGGATAAATACATGACTTAGGAGAACTTACACAGCAATTACTCCACACAGCTGTCAAGACATTTTGCAAAAGATCCTTTGTAGGTGGAGACAGTGAAGCACAAAAAAGCAAAAAAAAAAAAAATTCCAGATTACAAACTATTTAAAGAACAAGACCAGACTAGAAAGCAATGCACATTTAGATGGAACACTTTGGTTTGTAACTAGGTTATCAGATTAAATGCATTATCACCCAGAGGTCTCATTACAGTCAATGGCAGAAGACCAGATGAAAGGCCCCTCGGAGCTGCCCATTAAATTTAAGTGTCTACAGAGTCTGTGTTTCTTTCTTACAGTCCCCATTAAAAACTTACTGTGGGTGCCTTTCAGCTCCAACTTCTGCCCCAACCATGTCCTGCAGCTCAGAAGTAAAGCCAACTGTACACCTGCTTCCCACCTAGCATTTCTCTGTGAAATGAAAGCTAGAGGGACACCACAGCAGTTTCCCTGTGGGATTTTGATGGGAGGGCCATACCTATGGACATTCCCAGGCATGCATGCTCTAAAGCCTCCAAGCTGTTCATCCAAATGAAGAAAGAATCTACAAATTACTTTTCTCATCTTCCATTTGTATTCATGAGTGGGCCCCATAGCATAATTGTTTTCACTGCCATTTTACCTTATTGCCTGACTTCCTTCAGCATCCCTTGGTTAAATGTGAGCTGCTGGTCCCAAGCAGATTTGAACACTATTAAAACAGAGCTACTCCCCAGTTTGCTACTATGATTCCTGTGCTGTTTGACAGCATAACTCTAAATCTATTTACTTGAATGGACTATTTAAAATTCCATGCTCAGTTTCCTGTCTGTGATGCTCCATCCTAAATTATTAGATTAAAATCCAAAATTGCTACTGTCACTGCCATCTGTAGCAGTTCCGTAATCTATGAAACAGTTTTATTGCAAGCGCACAAACAGCTAATGTTCCTACACAAGCTGAATTAAGACTTTGCTTTAGATAATACCACTTTCCTTATATATACTTTTAGTAAAAGATTTGTGGGCTTGATGTTCAGGCACGATCTTTAAAATTAATATAATCTTTATATATGATAAGATTTATCTTGCTCTGAAGAGCAAGAAGTCCTAAGACCTAAAGGTGGTGCCTCCTTGGAGCCTGCGATGCGTGGAGCTGAACAGTCACAAGCGCTTTTGCACAGGCCCGTGGTGTAGGTGCTGATCTGCTCTGAGGTGTCACAGGTGCACGGCTGCCAGAGATGGGGTTTTTCTGTTTTGGTGATGTCTGTGAGTCTGAGAGTTACACTCCGGCAACTTTAAGTTTTGATTTTGGACATTCCAGAGGTTGTTTCTTTCTCTTACCAAGGGAAAGGCTGGTTTCCTCACACAGAATGCCACCTTTTTCTTGACTTTGTTCTGTTTTCTTCAGCTCAGCAAGGTTCCTTCTTTGCATAGGCACCAGTTGCAGGATGTCTCTATCATAATGATCACCAGGTTCTTGGGCTACTTCTACTTTCTATTTTATCTCAAACTCACGGGCAGCAACAGCCCCGTTAATGTCAGCTGCCAAAGCAATCACTTTAGCTGCTGCCAAGACATTACCCAGCACCCGATCAGGTCTCATTCCGGCGTGCCCTCCGCCGTGCTGTGTGGCCGCACCTTTACCGTCACACCGGGAGCTCCGAGCCCTGGCCCGGCCCGGCCCGGCCCGGCCCGCTCGGGGCGAGAGGCGCTGGGGGTGCCGCGGAACGGGGCAGCCGCGGAACGCCGCGCCCGCCCGGAGCGCTGAGGCTGCTGCGCCAGGCGCCGGAAGGAGGCTCGCTCGCCATGGTGCGTGTGCCGCGCTGGGCACGGGGACAGGGACAGGAGTAGGGGTAGGGATGCGGGTAACTGCGGCTCCCGCAGTCCGTGCTTCTGGGGACGCGGTGCTCCCGGCCCCTTCATTCCCTCCGGGAGCGGCCCCACCGCGTCCTTGGGAGAGGCGAGCCCGCTGGCGGGCCGGTGCCCCTGTGGGCCCATACCGGCGGTGAGCTGGCCCCGCACATAAAAACTGCTGCATTTCCTGCCGGGGGTTCGCGTCCTTCTGGGCCCATACCGGCGGTGAGCCGACCTCGCACATAAAAACTGCTGCATTTCCTGCCGGGGGTTCGCGTCCTTCTGGGCCCGTACCGGCAGGGCGGCCGCGGGGCGGGGGGAGGCGCGGGCCGCCTGTGGAGCTGGTGGGAGGTGCCGCCGCCTGAGATTTCTCGAGGTGTTCAGAGTAGTTATGTCTTAGACACCATGTCTTTTTTTCGCGGCCCTTAGCGCTGATGTTGTCGCAGAGAATTGGATGTACTATAGTCTCCGTTTGCTGATGGCCATTTATTGTGATGCGGGAAAGCCCCCTTGCTTTAAGGTGTTTCTTTTGGGTGCAGTTAAATAGCACATTATGTGATAAAGCCATTCAGTTCTATTCAAACGTTTTCTTACCAGAAAGTAGCAAAACTTAGAGCAGTATTACCATACTCTGGAAATTTGTGAGCTGTATTCCTCTCTGCGCAGTATGAAGGGGTAGAGAAGGAAAGCCTCTGGCTGCTCCCTGGTGTGAAGCATTCCAGTGATCTCTGGGGAGGAACAAGAAAATCACTTTTATGACATTGCTCAAATTACATGAGGCTCTTGTCAGAAACCCAGATAGGAGCTTGAATGGGGACATTTTTCTGCAGAGGTACAGAGAGCTAATCTTAGTTTCCTAGCGGCAGAGTTCTACAAAGTAGGTATTCTGACAGTAGTCACTAGGTAAGATTTCTTACAGCGTTTCCTGTGCTCTAGTGGTTTTATTACAGCATGTACTGTCGTCAAGTAATTTTGTTATTGAAGTGGGTGAAATTGATCACATGTTACTGAAAGTAAAGGGCTTTCTTAGATATCAGTGCACGACCTTTTCAGTCTTCACTGTGGTGTCTACTTCTGTCTTCCCGTTGATGTTTTACTCAGCCTTGTTAGTGCATAGTATCTTTGATGTCTTTTCAGCCAAAGTTACGAAAACCTCAAGGAGGGAAGCAGGAGAAAAAAGTTATCCATCCCTACAGCAGAAAAGCTGCACAGCTTGCAAGGGAAGTACACAAACAGGAGAAGAAAGAAAAGTAAGTTGACTGCAAAACCTCTGTACAGATCAAAGAATAACATCACAAATTATACTTTTTATTTGTGGTAGTGGACATGGACTGTTATGCTGATATAACCACAAGCAAACAGAAAGGCCTGTATAACTTAGCACTGCTACTGGGCCATGTGAAGTGACAGGTTTACATGCATCAAATCAGGTTATACAAAGTGTGTGGTTCTGCTGCTTTACTTTGGGTGTTGTCCTTACAAGTTAGATTTCTTGTCTTTGATAGGTGAGTCACCCAGTTTGGCTTACTTCAGGTTCAGTAAGAATCCTGCTTAGGGTCTAGCTGCTTCTGCTAAAATGCTGAGTTAATAGAAAAGAAAACCCAGAAACCTTCCTGCAGAGAGACTTCTGAATAAAACTGTATAATTAACTCCACTTTGGTGGTTTTGTGCTGTTCCATGGCAAGTTTGTTTTTCTAATTTAAGTTTTACCTCCCCCTCCCACAGAGGGAAAAGACAGCTGGTGAAGACTGGCCTTTAAATGACATTATCTCAGCTTTCTCGTTGTTATGCATAAATATGTTTATTTAGGAAGTTAGTAAAGCTAGCTTAAAGCATTTTTGGTCTAAGTGTAGCATAGCACTACATAAACTATATAATGCTGTATAAATTGTAGTGTCTGGATGGACCATGTGAGCTGAGCCCAAATACTCATTTGTCTGAAGGTGTTAAATTGGAAACTCCTGGTCCAGAGACTGTGCAGTTTTATTGTTGGGATTGGTGTACAACCTTATCCACAGCAGTTGCACTGTTGCTTTCCCTAGAAAGGGGGCCTTTGCTGCAACAGTGGGGTCATGTAGCCTCCAGCAGGGCTGCTCCAAGAATTCACAAGCAGCAGGTGTTGATTGGGCAGTTTCTTAATGTGAGTGAGGTTTTCCCTGCTGGGTCATATTTTTTCTGTGCTCTCTGACTATTGATAGTAAATTTTTATTGCAGATTATTTTCCTACTGCTAAATTGACCACTTTGTCCCTTAGCTGTCTCACCTTGTGTCATAAAAACCACTCACAGCTCTTAATCACAGAAGATGACTTAATGTTACTTGATTCTTAGTGCTTGCATTCGTGACTTCACCATACAGAAAAAGATGCACAAGAAAACTTAGTGAGGAAGCAATACTTACTGGTTGTTCATTATGACATGGCACACTCAAACTTTTAGTGACAGTCTAGTGTGGTTAGAGTTACACTGATATGGACAACATTGCTGATGTTTCTTCTTGGAGTGCTACTTTTTCTTCCTCTTGCAACAGCAAAAAGTTCAAAGGCCCTGCTGAAATTGAGATAGACAATATCCACTGCTTTCCCCTCATCCATCCAGGCAGTTGTTTCACCATAGAAGGCTGTCAGGTTGGTCAGATATGACTTACCTTTAGTAAATCCATGCTGACTGCTCCTGATCCCCTCCTTGTTGTGCATGTGGGTAGAGATGGCCTCCAGAATGAGGTGTTCTGTTGCCTTTGCAGTGATTTAGGTGGGGCTGGCTGGCCAGTAGTTCCTTGGGTTCTCCTTCCTGCCATCTTGGAAGACCAGGATGACATTTGTTTTCTTCCAGTCCTCAGGCTCCTCTCCTCATCTCCACAAGCTTTCAAAGACAATCATGAGTGGTTTAGCCATGGTGAGTGCCAGCTTCCTTGGCATTCATAGATGCATCCCTCAGGGCCCATGGCTTTGTGGATGTCAAGCTTGCCTGGGTGTTCTCTAGCCCAGTACTCCTTGGCCAAGGGAAAGTCTTCCCTTCTGACATTCCTTAACCCTGGTCGGAGATTCCTGAGGGCTTCTCTTGGTAGTGAAGGCCCATGCAAAGAAGGTGTTGGGTATTTCTGCCTCATCTCTCCTCTGTTGCCAGGGTCCCCCTCAATTCAGTAAGAGGCCTACATTAGCCTTAGTTTTCCTTTGGTCACTGATATATTTGAAGAAGCCCTATCCTTGCTATTTCAATCTAGGCTGATTGTAAAAGATGTAACCTTTCATTTTGCATAGGGAAACCATTCCACCAATAATAGTGTGTCAGTTTTGACCATTCACAGCATATTGTGATAGCAAAATGATCTTATATTTTGTATCTTTATATATATATATATATATATTTGTATCTTTATATATAAATAAGATTTCTACATCTTACGCTTCTGGGGCCTGAACAGTTAACTAACATTTTGTACTTTGTAGCTAGATCATTTTTGTTGTGGTGTTCTACAAATCAGTTGCACTAAAAATATCCTCCAGTTCTCTATGTTCTTTTCTGTATTGTCTTGGCTTGAGGAGCAATTTAATTTGAAAGACATGAATAATGTTGATTTTTTTTTTCCCCTTAGTGTTTTTAAAAGACTTGTTAAGGGTTCCAGTTTCTTTTGAATCTCTAACTATCAGCTTGGTAAATTCCCAGGATTTTTTTAAAATATTGGGAATTAAATACATGTTGGACTTTTTATTGTAATTACTTAGCTTTCAGTTTCTGTAATGTAATGGTGAAGCTTGTATTCATTTTGCATAGCTCTGAAAAAGGCAAGACAAATTTCTGATGCTGTGCATGGAGGAAAGCTTTCCACTTCTACACCCTTGGGGAAAAGAAATAGCTCACACCGGTTTTATTCTTCTGCATTGCTTCTGCAGGTCTATTAAATGTCTTTAAACAATTTTCCAAATTGCTTCCATTGAATGACAGCCCTGTTCTCTAGTGGAAGGTTAGTACCTCATTTGGTGATAAATAGAAGCTGCCTTGTAATCTCTACAGAATTTTCTTCCTTAGTCCCGTCTACAAATCTGGCATTTTTTTGACCATGCTTGTTATTGTGTAGAAGTAAGTTATCTGAAGTATGAATAGGACACAAAACTAGAAATGGAATTCTCAATGTGATCTCACTAGGTCTGAGTAAAGGGGATAATTTCTCTGTACAGGCTAGTGCACTTCTGCAGAATGGAAAAACTGGATTAGAGTATTCAGTGAATGTAGGAAGTCCATAGAGGTCATATGTTCTATTTTTATTAAGCTGTGGATTTCCTTGCTAGAGGATGCTTTAATTGTGACTGGCTAAATTTGTGCAGTAATACTTTTTGTACATACATACATTTTATCTGTTGATTACTATTTAACACAAAGGTGTAGGGTGTAGGAAACCCTTGAATGGTATGTTACTGGAGGGTGAGAATATCTTTTATAGAAGTATCAGTCAATGTTTCTGGGTTTGTGTGGTTTGTTTATTTTGTTTTGCTTGTTTTGGTTTGGTTGGGTTTTGTTGTTTTTTTTTTTCTTTGGTGCTTGTCTGGAGACAGCATTCAGAACTAGAGACAGTTTAGGCTTCTATTTACTTCTTAACTTTCCTATAGGATGGAGGGAAGGAAGTAACTATTGTGAATGTTCCTGTTTATGTTATACAGAAAGGAAAATGGCATTAATTTATGAGATGCATATTGCCGTATCTTTTGCCCAAACGAAATAGTGAAAAAGGGTAGACATTATCCACAAGGAATTTGAATATTTAAAATGCATTGGGAAAAACGAGGGAGAAATTCTGCATTAAGTTGCATAAGTCTTTTATGGGCTCCATTGTCCACTCTTCACTGCAAGCATTCGTAATGAAATATGACAGCAGTTATGAGTTTACTGTCCAGAAACTGTGACTGCACTACAAAAGACCAATCTTAACCATAATAAGAGGAGATAGACCAATTGCTTTTAGAAAATTGGCTACAATCTTAAATCATCTTGTTCACTTCAATTACACCTTTTTCTTGCCTGCATCCGTCTCCTCTCAATTCTCTTCAAGGTCTAATGAGCAGCAACAACTTCCAGTGTATTACTAGCAGTTTATTCTCTCTTAATATACATGTGAATTCTTATTCCTTTAGGCAGCTTGTTTGCTCTGTTAAATAATTACTTGGATGTTTTTATGAGATAGCAATAGCTGCTTCACTGGCAGTAGTAGAACACTGACTTTTCTACACTTTAGGAAACCTGACCATAGTGGGAAATTAATGAAACTTCTGTAGTAGTGATGTACTAACACCAGTCACGTTTTCCTGCAACTGCAGAAATGCCTGTCTGGTTTTGGTAGCTAAAGCTAATCTAGCTGTGAATTATTTTTTTTCCTGTTGTTTTCCCTCCTGAGTCAAAACAGACCCTTTCTATTGTGCATGCATGATAAATTTCTTAGTAGTCAGTGCAATTTTCATTACAGATAAGCCAGTCTAATACTGACATGCTCTGAGATATGACATCTAAGGAGTTTTTACCGTGATGGGGCGTTAAGCGACCCTTTGGGAGTAAGCAATCTTAAAATGTCTTCTGGTAGAACTCTGTGTGTGCTTTTTCTGAGGTTTTCCCCTGTCTAGCCTCCTAATCTCTCTTGACCCACTGTGTTTCTACTTGCATTGCTTGTGGCAGTGATGCTTTGTGACATACTCTTGCAGATTCTTCATGAGGAACTGAAAAGCTGTTAGCTTTTAAAATTATTTATTTTTAAAAGCCTATCTTCCTTTTCAGAGCCATAGATGGCATTTGTATTTGTGGATATTATCAGGGAAAAATACTGAGTTCATAATCTGATTTGGAAAATACTTATTAATTGTTAGTATTTAGAGTAGAACAGTTGAATACAATATCTGAGATAAAGAACTGCTGAAGGAACATGTAGAATTTACCTTTAAAGTACCTAGTAAATATCAAGAAAACAATTATCATTCTTATTAATAATCAATGCCTAAGCAGAGGATTTCTGGAAGGTGGGTGAAGAAGAAAATCATCGAGAAACAACAGCCTGCCACAAGACTGTGTCCCTGGCCTTACCTCTCCTTCCCTGAGCAAAAGCTATTACTCATTGTGTGGAAGGAGAGGAGAGGAAGTTTCTTTGATTCACCTGATTGGATTAGCCTTCCTGCTAATGCTATTGTCTTCTAGCAGTCACTGAGGTGAGGCTTTTATAAAAAGTACAATAAGGCAACATCCCAGCCTATCATTCATTATTTCTCATACTGAAATTAGCTGTATGCACCAAAAGACTGATGGTTTTTTGTCCAGAAGAAAGCGGTGGTTCTTTGCTGCTTTGATAAAGAAATGATTTAGTGGCCCTTAGCAGATGCAAATGGCAGTTTGTAGTGTTTTAGAATGTAGATGTGTGTGAAATGATCCTGTTTAGGCAGCTTTCCTAGATGCCATGTAATTTTCTCCATGGCAAAGCTTTGCAGACAGGCTTGTCTGGCAGTGTTGCCTTGCAGGGCTCCCAGCAGGGATTGCTAGCGTGGAATTCCACTGAGGGAAGTGTGTCCTTTTCTTGGATGCTGTTACCATCCAAAGCTCCCTGCTGTAAGTCCTCTGAGGATAAAAGTCTGCCCAGCTTTTATTGAAGGCTTCTTCTACACATGCTGGGGTATCCACAGAAGTAAAAATTTCTTTAATATGTTAGTGGAATTCTTAGCAGCTCACACATGCTGTGCATTTGCTTGTACATGGCTTTTAGACAGTCTTCAGAGGATGAAATACTTCCTGAAAAATCTAATGGTTATTTAATAATGTAGGTTTGTGGACAAGTGACACAAGTGTGTTTGTCTCTGGAAAGTAAGGGTTTATCTTTTGGTCCCAGTTTTTGTGGTAGGTGACACTTCTGTGCTCTGAGTTACTTCAGTTAGCTCTAAAATGCTCATTAAATTTTACAGAGTAAAAGGAATTTAATAAAGGAGCACAATAGCTTTGAACTGTGATAAATTTTAGCATTATTTATTCTTTGTCAATGATAGCCTTTATGATTTACTTAATCCATTACCAATTTTCCTATTCAATAATAATAATAATAATTTTAAAAAAATCAATTTTATCAGAGGTCCTTGAATATATACACTGAATATTCATGGCTAGAATATTTTTTTCAGTGAAAAATTTCATACTTACCCCAATAATGTCTTGTTTTCCTTTCTGGAAACAATGGAACATTGCAACATCCTTTGATGCAGATTGAATCTGACACCTTCAGGACAAAAGAGTATAAGGCACGGGATTTCCTGCTAGAGAACTTCTCTTTTTTGAGAACTCCTAATTAAGATGAAAATTAATCCCAAATAGAACTGTATCCCCACATCTCATATAGTACAGAAAGCATTTGAGTGCCCTGCCAGAGATTCAAGTGGACTTAAAAGTACTGTGAGACAGAGTTGGGGAGTTCTTGAATGAAGTTGTTAATTTTGGTTTCTTAACATATTAACTTACTGTTCACTAAGCACAAGCTTTAATTATTACAAGTTTTAAGGTAACAGAATGGTATTTTTCACATTGCATGCTTGATTTGCAAGAATGCAGTGCAGTGAAATCTCCCAACTCATTAAACATACCAGAAGAATATAAAAAATACTTAAGGAAATTGTGACAATGCAGCTCTTTTGTGTAATTCCTTTTATTGTGCTCTGAGAAAAATGTTGCATCTTTTTTTCTTCCAAGAAACTTTTTAGCTTAATAGACAAACTGGACAAATTTCAGCTAGTAGTTTTACCAGAAAGTAATTTGTCAAATATTTCTATTACCTTGACTTTCATTGTGACTGAAAAAAACCCCAACTTTTTGAGAATATAACTAAGGGTCATTGTTTATATGGTACTCATTCCTGGCTAACACATCTGGTTTTTCTCTGCTAGGTTGAAGACTGACAAAGCTTTGCGTTTAAGTATTATTGGTAAGCAGAAACTTCTATTACTGAGTACAGTATTCAGATTCTTCGTAGAGATTTTAAGTTTTACCAACTTTTTAGATGTCCAGTTAGAGCTTCTTTTTCTATGATCTGATTCTGCAATCTTCAAATAGACTTGGTTGAAATACTGAAATACCTGACATGTCCACTTAATGTACACAGGATTGAATTTGGGGCTGAGCATAGCTAATCTTCAGTCACTGTACACAACAGCAGGGCAATATAGACCAAATGAGTGTTTTCTACATCTGTACACATATTTATTGTATTTGGTCTCCAAGCTTTTTATAATTGCTTGTAAAAGAAGATGATACATGTAGCTTAAAAGACACATTGTGTTAGCAAGTAAATTCAAAACTTTGAGACACAACCTGGAATATTTTTCTCTTCCATATGACTGATCCTGCTGCTTTTGAATTTAATCTGTTTAAAAAGCAGATTTAAAAACAGATGTGACAATCAGAACTCTTACTCAGCCACTGTGTTGTTTTTTTCCCCTTTCTAAGTTTCCTTCCTAAGTAATTGATATAGTGATATTTT
>VYZP01047118.1:2439-19562 GCA_013400635.1 Hypocryptadius cinnamomeus | reverse complement strand
TATTTCATAACAATGGCACCCATTTCTATCCTAAGGAGCTGAATTCTGCTAGAACTAGAAACGGCACACACCTGAGCTAACAGATCAACCTTTTCTGCACAGCAGCTGTGTAGTCACCAGAGATTACTTCTGCACCGCTCCAGGATTGATTGAGCAATGCAGCCCAGAGACCACTGACATCCCAAGAGGACAGGACAGGACATTTAACCTATGCATTGAGACAAGGATTTAGTCCCAAATTCTGATTTCATTTTCTTGACTTTTAACTAGGCTTGTTTGACCTTCTGTGTCTAAAGAATTTGAATAAACGTCTTTTCTGTAGGAGCTATATACCCTCTGCACATTTGACAGCACACTTTTACTGCAAATGTTTCCATCTCCTTTTAAAAGCAGGTCATTTGTCTAGTTGAATCAGACTTATATAAGACGCAGCTTACCGGGGTAGCAAATGTGCATTAGCACTCTTTTATTAATGAGTTCTACACAATGGTACTCAACAATTCTTTCTGCTGTTCTCCCAGAAAACTGAAAACAGGCAACAGGTTTAAAGCAACTTTCTAACCAAGTTGCACCTCATTAATAGAGAGGTATTTTTAGCTTTAGTAGTGTGACTGCTTAAAAGTACACTTTAATTAACTCCAGGTAATTTCTGCTTACTCTTCTCTTAATTTGATTTAGAAAAAAGATCATGTGAGCTGATGCTCACAAATCAAGAAGTTTCTTTTCTTTCAACTTTTTAAACAAATATACAAACAAACAAAAATAGATTTTATGTTTTAAAAAACTCATGTCTTTCTAATAATATTTTCATTATTCAGGAATTTACATAAAATATAAATGTTTATATGTACAATTATTTACATATGGATATATTAGCCAGGCACATTTTAGTAATGAAATATACTAGAGTGCACACCAGGACCCGTGGACAGAAAAAGCAACCTAGAAAATGTAAATACTAGAAATCAGAAACATGAAAATACTAGAAATATGAAATATGTAATTAGATCAATTTTTTTTAAATATCTAAGACTTTGAGTGAGAAATTAAAATAGGTTTTAACTCTGTGGGTAAAAAAAAGCAGCCTTAATAATGAATATTTTAAGTATAGAATACTTTTCTGCTGAAAAAAAAATCTAAGCAGGGGTTTAAGAAAGAAATATGGCAGAGTAATGTGACAGAAATGGTTCCTACAATAAAGGAAGATAAGAAAGGATCCTATAGTAAAGAAATAGGTTAAGCTGAGAACTGACTGTACCTGAAAAAATGTCAATGGAAAGGAAATCACAGAAATCAGGGAGGTGATAGAATGCCAAATAAGTTAAGGTAGACATAGCACAGTCTGCCCAAGAGATTTGCATTGAATAAAGTTGTATGCAAACAACTAAAATCACAAGAATTAGTAGAAGAATGTGGCAGTTGACCAGGCTCTGGCTTTGGGCAGGCTGCACTGGGATTACACAAGATTCCTCTCAACCTGAGCTGCTGTTGATCCAGATGAGAATTCATGTCAATGATGGTGTCCCAAACCCACAGTATTTGTAGAAAGATGACTAATAAATAAAGTTGTAATTGTTTTTATTACATAGTCCCCTTCATCAATCTATTTGGTGATTAGCAGGATGAATTATGAAGAGGTGGAACCTGGTATTCTCAAAATTACAATTTGGATCATAGTAAGATTTGGATAACTCAAGGCCTACTTCTGCTAAAAGTATTGGTCCCTCAGCAACCCTGATGCCCACACTCTTCTTGTACTTTCTCCTTCCAGCATCTCTGAGCTGTGCTGTCTCCTGCTCATTCCACAGCTCTGAAATTCAGCCCCTGCTCTTCAGGGGCAATGATATCAGAAGCAGCAATTCACAACATTTGGGTGTGTTTACCTCATTTGTCACCCTTCCTTTACTATGGCTCTGCTGTGACATAAGGACAAAATTAGTCTCTTTGAATTGCAAAACTGGAATACAAGACATGAAACAATTATTCTAGCACAGAATTTTTGAAACAGTAGGTCTATAACTGTGTTAAGAGATGTAAAATTTAAATTAGTCAGACATAGATACCTTTATTTGCTGGTAGCTGCTGAGGAAGGCTCATGATGAGTCTGTGCCACTGGTCACTTCTTTTCCTGAACTATGTGAGTTGAGATGCTTCTATCTTGTCTGTATTGAAGAACAGTAGGTGGAATGAGAAGTTTCAGGTGTTTACACAAAGACACAAGGGGCTTAAAAAGGCAGCTGAATTTTAAAACTGCCGTATCTTATCAAACAGTGTCTTGGAGCAAACTGGTTACTATTCATATACAAACAGCTACTTGCAAAGCCTATCTTACAATCAGTGCAATATATCTTACACCTCTTCCACTGAGGGAGAAAAGCTGGAAGGAAGAAAATAGAGGGAGATAAAAAACAATCTATTTTTTCTTTGGAAATTTTTTGTCCAAAAAAACGACTGAATTACTTGAATTAAAATACATTTTCCCTCTTTTCCTATACTAATCATTAATCTGAGACATATGCAACAGACAAGCAAGAACAACAATGGCAGGGGAGGAAAAGACCTTTCAGGAAAAGCTGCAGGTTATTTTGTACTAAATGCTTTCACATATATATAAAAATACACTTTCTATTCAGTCATGTTAGATTTTGCTTTTAATTATGAAGTTGGGATCAACCCTCTTTTCTGTCACTGAAAGAACTGAACTGGCTCATATGATAAGACTTCTGTAGGAATCCAGGGACATCCGCAATGAGAATCCCAGGAACGGCTTTCTTATACAGCCAGTGCACAACCCAAGGGCACTACCACCTCTAACGACCTTAATCATATTGAAATTGGTCCCAATCAGAATCAGATCGATACCTGAATTAGGCCAGAAAAACCAAGCGTTACACTAAGTGACTGAGCATGAAGCAGTTGTGGGTTTGGGTCCTTTCCCACACCATAAAGGAAGTCTGGATGGCACTAACCCTAAGCATATAATAAAAGCTCTTTCACCATCCAGTGGGACTGCCTTTCAGTCAGGACAGCCCTATGAAAGGCACACTGCTACAGGCTTAGGCAGATAAAGGTCACTCCATCTTTGTGATGATTTTGATACTTCTAAACAAAGCTTCTACCAACTACCATCCAATACTTAACAATTCAGAGGGCTGGATTCCTGCCTAATGAAGACTCTTGCAACCAGGAAGCCAGGATAATTTAGGGACCCCACCAGTGCAGCCAGCCCCCAGGATGCTGAGGATCTGGGGAAAAAATCAATCCAAGAAACCAGGAAGGTCTAGGCAGAATTTCACAAATAACTGTTTCCTTCAATCTCCAGCAAAACCAGTTGAAATACTCTAATTTAACTACATTATTTGGGGCAGCACTTCAGCTGAATCTATCTAAAACGTTTGCATCTGTACCTTCTAAAAAGGCCCATAAAGAATTGGTGTCAGTCCTATCCTTCAGTGTCTAGGTAACTTGGATCCATCTCTGGAGAAGTCCAAGAACCAGACTCAGAAAGGTAGTGAGTTTCATTAAAGCTGTATTTTATAGTAAACAGATAAAAGATTTGCTTTTCATTGTTTCTAACAAGTGAAATAGGGAATAAATGTTCTTCCCCGTAGCTACAGAAATTTGAAACAAGTCCAAACAGCTTCTCTATTGAATTTACACAAGCAGCAGCTCTAAGCTCATAAAAATATATCACTTTGAAGCCTACAAATATGGCTTCATTTTATTACTCTTTCAACGATAATTTGGAGCAATAAATATTTTACACTGAGCTTGTATTCTGTCTGCAACATGGGTCATCTAATTTCCTTGGACTTCACTCTGTATTTCAGGTTTCACAACCCAGTTTGTCTGTGCCTGGAAATCCTGATGGTGTTACTGGCAGTTACATGCAACAAAGGCAAACGCAGACCAGCCCACATTACATGAGTGGCCTTTGATGAATGCCTGGATCATGCCTTCTATTTCTCTGTTGAATATACTTTGCTCTGCAAGGTCAGTCGATTTCCACTGAATCACTTGCAAACGTAGGCAGCACTTTGAATCATAGTGCCACAGCTGGGCGTTCAGGTTTAGAGTCCACCACAGAAAAAAAAAAAAACAAACCAAAAAAAACCCCAACAAATTCTTTTAAAAGCAACAGTGGCCCTCAAGGAACACAGTCATACTGGATATCATCTGGTAGGTGAAAGCATTCAACCTTGAACTCTGTCTAATAAAGGCTACAAAGCATCTGTGTGTCTGGGTATGTTCTTTCCGTCTAAGGTAATCATACTGCTATTGGGGCTATCACAATCAGCTTGAACATCTTTTTGGTGTTAAGAGCAATGACAGCTTTTTTTAGGCTTCTAGTCCATTTAGTGATGCTACATTCTATTTGAAATAAGAAAAGACCCTGCAGTCAAAAGGCATTTTTCCTGTAGCATAAACCAAGGGGACAAACAATCACACAGTGCGTCCCAGTCTTGGCCCTGAGCAGGTAAAAACTTCACACTGTCCATGAGAAGGACGGCTTCAGTGTCCCATCACTTCCCACTGCTCCTGAAAACACATGCTATGATTCACCTCCTGCTGACTGTGTGAAAGAAAAGTGGGCCATGGCCTTGCCTCTCTTGAATACCTTTAAAGCCAGCAGACATCCCAGAGAGCAGCAGTGCTATGAGGCTCTGTCTAGGAGTGAGCTGTGTGAGCACACATTTTGATTCCTGATTCCCTGCCCATGTCACACACTAAAGGCTGAGTAAAGACTAGACCTCAACAATACACTGCAGTTCTAGAAAAAATATGTCTGCATTTACTACATCATGCAGGTTTTCATTTGAGTTGCAGAGTACAAATTCAACAGAAAGTTGAAGCAAGAAAGCAAGAAGAGTACAATTCAAATAGAGCATGCAGATTAGTTCTGGCCTACTACTAAGTTCTCACAAACCATGTAACTTTGGCACAACAGGGATTTGCTTCTAAAGACAGCAACAGATACACACACACACAAAAAGTATCAAACCCAATACGAACCAAACAAAAAACCCAAACAAAGCAACAAAACCAAAAAATCCATCTGGTATAACATATTCCATCAGGTAGCATGTACAGAAAAACAAAAAAGGGGCAGAAACAATTGCAGTTCTTTCAATCACAGCAATGCCTTCTAAAAACTGAGGGAAACTGTAATTCTGAAGATCACAAATATCTATCATTAGTATCTTTCTCTTAAAATAACCCGAAGCCAATCATTCCTAATTTAGAGTAGCCTGAACACTGAGCAACAGACTAACTTTTCTTATAGAGACCTTCTGGCCATTTCTTTACATTTGTACAAGGCTGTGAGTAGAAAAAAAATTCAGCTCTCAGGCTGAAGGTATAATAAACCCAAATAATACAAGAGGCTTTTTGACATTGAGAGATGTCTGAAATTGCAAGTCTGGAAGCATAATAATGGTTGAATGGGAAAGGAACCCGTTGTTTACACTGCCTCCTTTCACCATCTTCAGCACTTTTTCTGGATTTGAAACTGCACAGCAGGGCACAGATGCATGGATTGCTGTCACCTGCTCTGAGTGAAAGAGTCTGTGTGCTGCTAGCAATTTCCAATGGATATTACAGCATTTGACTTTTCCCTTCTTATTTCAAGTGACTAAGTACCACTGAAAATATGGATCCTCACTTTTTCTCACCAGCTCCCAGCCACAAGGGATTCTTCCTAGGGTAGCTTGCACAAAACCATCAAGAAAAGATTCTCTTTGCTGGTGGTTTTCTCCTGCTTTAGCAAGCTCAGCTGCCTAACAAGTGAGTCCAGCAGCAGCAAGGTGAGGATGAGGAAAGTCATGTACCTGCCTTTTCAGCACCTGCAAGCTCTGCTGCCTTTGCAAGGCTAAACTTAGGATGTCACCCAGAACAGAAAGGTGGGAAATCCTGTGCAGCTGCAACTTTGCTGGACTCACACAGCTGTTTGGGAAGATGACATTGCAAAAATTATCATTTTGTGCCTATTCCCTTCTCTTTATATAGCTATACCTTGAAAGGGGTACCCTGCATTCTCAAAGAAGTAGTCTTAATTGCTTGCAAAGCTATGACAAGTCTGACATGGAACTGGAATTTAAATCTTATCCTTTTCAACTTACTACTAATCTTTTCCTTCCTTTACTTTGTTAAAACCAGCATTCTTCAGATCATGTAAAAGGCATGATTCAGAGTCTTGAGTCACCAAGTGATAATCTGTTTCTTATTGCAAACAACACTACAGTTAGGGAAAGGAAAAGCCTGAAAAGTTTATGCTGAACTACAGAATTTTGACAGGCCTCTTTCTTACAGCAGTATAAACCTCCATGCTCAATATTCAACTCCTGGAGCTTAAAGTACCAACCTGAGAATGTTTGACTAAAGAAAATGATTTAGAAGGCCATGGCACCACTGCATGCTTCACAGAGATCATTTTAAATAACAGTCTAAAGTGAGCTATGAGGCAGGGCTGTGAGGAATCTTCAGACTAAGCCTTTATTTATTTCTCTGGAAATGTTCAATATTATCACTTAATTATCATTTATCCTCCCTTTTCACTGTAAGGTTCCTTTCTGCATGCTTCACTTCCACCTTGCTTTCATAAGCTCATCTATACTGCAAACTCTCACTCATTCTCTGTAGTTAAATCATCCCTGAAAATATTTTTAGGAGATTAGGCTTTTTAGATTTTCCTTGCACCTCCTTCAGTATTGTACCTAGACTAGTCTGGTCCTTCTCACACAGTTCCTTTCCATCTGCTACATTTTCGTTCTTTTCCCTGCATTTTATTGCTTAATCTAAGGTGTGAACTTAATTTTAAAATATACTGGACCATAGAGAGGATATATGGTAGTGGTGGCTCCCAGCCTGGACCACAATATTACATCTCCTCAATATTGCTATTACTAAATGCACCATCACTGCTTGTGAGAAGTAGAGCTGGCTATCGACAGCACTGGACACCTGACAAGCAAACTCAGCTGTCAAAAGTTTACAGATTAGCCTTTTGCATTTTTGTTCAAATCTGCTACTCATTCAGAATTAGTCTCATTCCCACAGTTTGTTTCCCTATTTCAGTTGTGCCTTCTACAGCAACCAACCTGCTTTTTCCACCTCACAGACCGCTCTCCTCTTCAGAGGTACTTCGCCTGTGCAAAGGCTGGCTTATAACCTCACACTCCCAACCACAAACCTCTTTCCATACTTCCTTACCCTTTTCACTTCCTTTGCTTTTCTAGTCAAAATGGTACCTTACTCATGTCTTTACACTCTTGCCCTGAGTTAGACACATTTTCTGTAAGTTTTAGACCTGAAGTAACACACCTTTTATTTCCTGAATTTAAAATAACATTACAATATATACCTATTTAATTGTATTTTAAAATTCTACACCTGAATTCCATTAGCTGACTGGATAACACCACTAATTCCTCCCTGATTTCCCTAGAGTATTTCCCGGTGACAAAACAGAAATCTGTGAGTCTGAATTCTTAAGTCATATCTGCATTACTTCAACCTGACAAATGTAAATTTTGTTGTGTAACAGGCAGCTCCAACGTAGACCGTACACAGAAAGCTCTAACTATTTCTTCAATTAAAAAATTTTCATGTCTTTTCTCTTTCAGCTACTTTCCACCTCAGCATCTCCAAAACACCTATTGTGAGAAGCACAGTGTTTGAAATAAAGTTTTCAAATCCCTCTGATGCTTATGACAGCATGAATCCAGTGCTCCCCAGGCTGTACTGGGAGCTGCTTCAGCCAGCTCCAGAGCTGAGCCAGCAGCAAAGCCACCTCCAGTGCTGGCTGAGAGGTGCTGGGGTCTGTCCTGGGAGCCACATTGCTTCCAGTGAGTCACCACCTTCTCCCTCCCTGCTGTGCAGCCATCCCACCTCTGCTGTCCTCCTGTCTCTAACACGGGTCCTGTCCTCAGCTCAACCCCCAAATTATTTGATCTTGGCTCTGAATCATTTGCCATCTCCGCCGGAGTTTTTTCCTCTAAGCAGGCTCCCATTTAATTTAACCTTTGGGTAGAACAGCCTTCCTTTTGCCTGTATGGCACATGTCAGTCATTCAGGATATGCTAGAACTTTGGTAACCCCATTTTTCACATCTTCATCTTTGGACTAATGAGGGAAGCATAAATAAGTATTGGCAATGTTGCATTGATAATTTTTGTTTCCTTTCTCATTCTTTTGGCTTTAAGTCTCATTTCCTTTTTCTAAATTAGTCATTACTCAATTAGCAAAACAAAAATATGGCATTGTTGACTCTGTCACTCTCTCTTACCCACAGTTGAAGAAAAATTACCACCATCATGTCAAACAAATCTCTTTGAGGAAATTACAAATTTGCTTGATAAAGAGAAGTGTGAAGGCAAAATACTCTCATAAGGCATCAGATTTAGTAGCTTGGAACATGTGAATTAAAAAGTAAGGATTAGATAACAATGAAAGTTACTTGAAATAGTTTAAGAGTTGCACAACCAGCAAATCTTGAAACCTTATTGGCAATTGGGATTCATTATCAAAGCATTGTGAAAATGCTTCCATTGTCAATATTAAGCATCAGTATTGTACTCACTGATGAGACCTCATGAAAAGTGAAGAAAAGTAATTAAATCTAAACTTTCTTGAGCCTTTCTGTGAGATGCTGCAAGAGATCACTTTGTTTAGCTTATTAAAAAGAGAAAAAGAATACTGAGAAATGACCTAATTAGAACAAGAAAGTAAGTTTTCGGGCAAAACATATCTTTAATCTACCTGGGAAGGTGATAATATAAAGCAGTGGCTTGAAGTTACACTTAGATACCTTCAGATAAAAAGGTACACAGATGCTTTCTGTTATTATTTTGACACCAAAGATAGTATATGATTGGAACAATAAAGAAATTATGAATTTTTCATCTTTTGATTATTTTATATCAAGACTGGGTATTAAACATGAAATGAGCATTATGATATCTGATGTACAGATCACATGGAAGAAACAATGATCCCTTATGACTGAACTATGCAGGTCTATAGCTGAACAAAATTTAAGCTTTTTGGTTTTAACCTGTATCCAAGACAATCAAAACCCACAGTCATGACATAAATATCAGGGTTAAACAGTGAGGCTAATCACAAATGAATATATTTCTCTACTAGACTCTCAAATTTATAATAAAACATAGGAAAGGCATAAAAATACAAAGTAAAAAGACAGTGTTATTGTTTTGGTTTTTTTCAGTAAACACTCTTGTGAAATGTTCTATTTTAAAAAGTTAAAAGTAAAGTATTTGTACATATCTATTGCTGCTAAAGCAACTACACAACAATGATATAGTACACTTAAATACACAAAACATCTTAAATGTTAAATATGCAAAACCTTAAAATAAAATACATTTATAATTGTACCATCCTATTTTTCCTTAAGAACTTACATTTGTTTCTTGAAAGCCTTTAACAAAATTCTACTTGGAGATACTCTTTTTATAACATAATTGAGTACTCTTCAGTCCTCAGATGTTCTGTTACATATTTCAAGGCTGGAGGTAAATTGTTGTAAACAAAATAACTCCTCAAACACAGATACTTCCTCTAATCCACCTTAAACTGATGGTGATACTTTAATAAACATATCATCTTCGTTCTGCTTCCCCCAACAGAAGTCATGCTTAGAAAACAGAGTTCCATAATTGGTAGCTTTGCCTCCTGTTATATTATCAGTGCAGGCCAAGGCTGAAGGTAAAGGATATAAGAAAATTTACAACATGAATATTTGTGCATAACACTAGTGCACTAGGTTGGTTTTTGGGGCAGTGAGTGTGACCCAGCATTGCCACAGCCCGGCACTCAAGGAGTAAACGAGGTGTGAGCAGGTCACAGCCCATGGCTAAAGAAGATATACCCCTGCTGAGAGGCTCAGGAAGGTGTAACCACCTGATAAACAACGCCGGGCAATGGATGAGGGGATTGAGGGACCAAACCACTTTTTTGCCTCAGCCTTCAATGGCAACCACTCTTCCCACACTTCTGTCATGGCTGGACAGCAGGATGGGGGCTGGGGGAACAAAAGTACCTCCCACTGTAAAGTACAGATCACATTTGTGACCACTTGAAGAACCTGAACATACACAACTCTGTGGAACCTGATGAGATACATCCCAGACTCCTGACAGAATTGTCTGAACTACGTGACTTCAGGCAAAAAACCTAAAACCTGTGTACAACCAGTGCTAATAGACTTTCTTTGGGAACACCCTACTCTGCCTGTATCAGATGTGTTAAACTACAAGGAATTGATCAAAATCAACTGAGATTTTTTTTTTTAATTTATTTGGGTCTGTATTTTGCTCACAGTAAATTTCAAGAGTTTGGCTGTTGAAATAATGAATGCAGTACGTTAATGCCAGTTTTAACTCATTTTGTCTTAAAAAAAACCACAGTTAAGTTTATGGTAAATAAAGATCTATTTCAGTAAATTAACCCTAGGACTTAAATCCCCAGAAGGTCTTTTCCCCACTGCTCTTAAGGAGCAGTATTTCAGTCATTCCAGACATCCATACTGCTTCAAATTCACCTGGCTGAACAGAAAGCACTTCAGGAGAAAAAAAAATCAGAGCCATTTTGTGAAGTCCCAAGAAAGTAAACAAGAAATAGAAGAAGTAAATACAAGTACTATAAGTCTGTTATTCATGCAACCTCGCATGGGTGGTATTTTTATGAGCACAGGAAGGAGGCAATCGAAGGACTTGGACTCCTTGATCCTTGTGCGTCCCTTCTGGACTGCCTGATCCTTGTGCGTCCCTCCTGGACTGCCTGATCCTTGTGCGTCCCTTCTGGACTGCCTGATCCTTGTGCGTCCCTTCTGGACTCCTTGATCCTTGTGCGTCCCTTCCAAGTCAAGATATTCTACGATTTTATGGAGGCGGGGGCAGGTGCGTTTGCTGCGGACGGCCACTCGTTTTCCCGGACCTGTGGCACTATTTGTGCGAGCCCCGTTTACACACCGCCCTGTGTCCGCGGGCACACACCCACCCGCGCGGAGGGGCCGCTGCCCGCACCCGGCGCTGCCGCTCGCAGCCCGCGGGCCGGGCGGGGCTTGTCCGTGACGCGGGCCGGGCGGGGCCNCCCCGCGGCCGCGGCAGGCGAGCGCCGCTGTGGGGCTGGGGAGCGTCTGCCCGGCCGGGCGGTACCTGAGAGCTGTCCCCAGCCTCGGCAGGGATGCTGCCTCAGCCCTCCGGACTCGCCGGGTCAGGCTCTGGGAGGCAGCGCTGTCGCGGGGGGTAGGAGAGAAAGCGGCGGGGGGAGGCAAAGTGTTCGGCAGCACCTGGGCAGGTGCGGCTCCTGGGCACTTTCTTCATCTTCTCTCTCTTGTGGTAAAATGAGAAGCACAAGTAAGGGCAGAGTGGTAGGGGCGCCTGCCTGACGGGAGAACACACTTGCAAGAGCTCTGCTGAGCGTCTTCGATCCGCTCGCTGCCTCACATAATGCTGGAGCCGGCGGGATGCAGCGTGCTGAACTGGAACCTGGCGAGCTGGTAGGGCTGGGGGCACAGTGGTCTTTGGGGCTTGGCAGGAGGGCACAAAGCCTTAATTCGAGCTCCCTTCTGTTTTGAAGGACTGGCACCCTAGAGTAGTACAGCAAAGGCTTGGTTACTGCAGTTCTCGGTGTGCTTTCCTAGGATAAAGGTGTGTGCAGCACAAATCTTTTGGGGGTAAAAGGATGCCGAGAGGGAGGGGTGGTAGCCTTCAGATGAAAGAGTTTGGGTTTGGTCTCATCTTCTAGTCAGACATTCAAAAGATCAGGAGGGGGCACGCAGCTGAGTACAGACTGTTCGATCACCTCAGCTGACTGGGAATTAAAGTACATTATTCTCCTTCCTTTCTCTGTCAGTGTAGTGGGTTAAGGGCTTTCCCAGTTTCAAGACTGTTCCTCTTTGGATTTTGGTGTGGGGAAAAAAAATACCTGTGAAGTTCTAGGAATATCATGCTTGAATGGCATGGGGATAGAATGTCTGCAGGGAGCATCTTTCTGGCATGAGAGATCCATGCAGTGCCCACTCCCACTGAGGGAGAGCCTCTGCAGTATGTATGGCAAATGGAACATAATAGAACACATTCAGTTTGGTGAATGCCTATATATTCTCTGGCTATCAAACTTGATTTGTAAGTATAGATATAATAACTGTTGCAATTTACATCTGTCAGCATTTGTTACACTCCTGAGTAAGTGAATTTCTCACATTGCTCAGAAATGAGCACCTCTCAGTAAGAGCACAGTCACTGAAATCAACTTCAGCTCTCTCTCTTGCACATCCGCCCTTTCAGGACCCACCCTCTTTTTTTATCCTCTTTCAAAAATGCAGAGGGTTTGATACTACATAACCGAAGTTACCTCTGGTAGGTCAGCAGGAAGGTTATGCATCTGAAGCAAGGCCAGCTGTTTGTTGCACTGGAGAGACCCTAATTTGACAGAGCAAATTCCAGCCTCAGGATTGCCAGGTTCCCGTCCGTGTCCCTCCCCTTGTCAGGATATTACCTTGGTTATTCTGAACTAGCCATATGCTCATACAGGCATTACAGAAAAACAGAATGGGTGGAAAACACTTTCCAATATATGCATATACGTACAGATATATGCAAATACAACTCTTCTGCTTTTCATTAGAGGAAATCAAAAAATGTTTTTATTAGTCTCACTAACCTGGGATCTCTCCCTTCCCTCATCTAGAAATGCAACTCACAACACATAAGATATCAGAGCCTGAAAATGTGTCAGAGCTGATGGATTTCCATGAAAACTTTTGATAATGAGAAAAACAAAACTGCAGTACCCTAAGGCAGACCAAGATGGGAGATCCTGCTGGTCATCTCATTTGTCAGTGCAGAACATGAGGGTTCCCTCCAGGTCACTCTGTAGTGCTTTGCTTAGTAAATTGATTGGTTTAGCTAAGTCTAATACAGTGATGACCTCACCAGTATTCACCCTGCCCCAGTGTTATTCTGAAGGCAGGAGAGTGGAAGACACAGAAGTCTACGTGGAATATGAACTAAATGACTATTTTGAGGTGTGGAGATTTTTTTTGTTGTTGTTGTTGTTTTTATTTTTATTTTAAATATTGGTATTTGAAATAGGGCCCACATCTCTGTGTAAGAGGCAAGAAATTGCTTGGCAGAGGAAATGAGAATGGGATTGCTTAGTCTCATGTGTTCCCTATTTTAATACATCCAGTTAAGGTGAGCCTTTGTACTGAAAGGGGGCAAGACAGGACAGAGCCGTCTTTTCACACATGCTGTTTTCTTGGGGACAGTCTTGATGAATTAGGAAGCAACTCTATTAACTGTGCAATAGATTTCTGCATCCTAATTAGGATGTGACCCATTTTGCTTGGAGAGTGGGGTGAGAAGTAATTTCTGGATTTTGAATTGAGCATTTGGGTTTATGGAGGGGGTAGAGGAGGCAGTGGTACAGTGTACCCTCTTTACAAAAAAAATTGAATCCTGACAGGTATTTAAAAAATTGCTCTAAGCGGTTAAGGGGATTCCATGTTACTATTCAGTACAAAAAATTTCGTGCATCCTGAGCTTTTCAAGTTATTTTTATTCTGGTGTAATGTCCCATTTTTATTTTTTTTACCTGCATGAGGTTCTCTGAAATCTAGGGTACTTTCTCTTCTAACAATTTTTATGATCTCTTGCCATGAAACACTGGAATGGTCCCTTCTGGCCTTAAGAAAGAGAGCATGTTATATATAACCACAGTCTATTGTAAATTTGCTACCTTACTGCTCACACTGGAGCTGAACTCCTTTAGAAGTCATGAACTGGTGGCCTATCTAATTTGCATAAACTGTATTTATCACAGCAGGTGCAGAAATACAGCAGATTTCAGCCAAAAATACTTCCTACCAAGTCAGCCTTTCTCATTTTGTGAAGTTCCCTTCCCAAGATTTAACAACCTTTTAAAGTTTATTTCTGCAGTTGTAGTGCTGATAGACAGTATCTCAACAGCACTGAAATTATTATTAGATTTCTTAACATCTGACTATAAAAGTTAAAGCCATGGTTTAATCTTTGCTGGTTGTGCAGCAGTTCTAATATAATTTGGGAAATGTACATATCATCCAGGCACTGTAAGACAGGTTTATACAATTGCATGTAGTTTCATGTCCCTTCTTAATGTGCAGATGACTTTGTTGATATATCATGGGGTGATCAGTAGTTTATGGTTTTAGAGACCTTCAGTAATATGTAGTTCTATTTCCTTATCTCTTTCCTTCCACTTATCTCTGTAGCAGTCACTAACGTAGGAAAGTATTTGTAGTTAATTACTGGAAACTAGAATTCAAGCATTTCATTGGCAAATGTTGTTTAAAACTTTTGTTAAAATGGGATTAAAAACCACAAGTGTATGCAGTGGGAAGTATAAGAAGAATTTAGTTATGGAGAGGGCATTGTGATACAGTTTAATAGATAAAAATAAAAAAATGCAGAATATATTTTCAAAAAAAAAACGGTTCATAAATTGAATTTAATTTTTAAAAAACCCCAAACTGCTCCCTTTCCTTTCCTGCTCTTGGCTGAGCTTTAAGTGATAGCTGTACTGGGAATTTTTATGCTATCAGGGTACAAAGTGGCACTTGAGCTAGTATAAACAACTAAGCAATACATCTTATGGTGGACAGAATCTACTATTAGGAGGATAGGAATATACTGTTCATATCAATGAGTTCTTGAAGGATTTCAGGTACACTGCAATTGCTCTAGTTCAGTTTTTTAAAGCACATCACTGAATACAAATGTTCAGAACACTGAGGCTTTATCAGTTTAGGAAGTTGGTTATCTCAGTTAGGGGAATTTTTTTTACCAAGAGAAGCCAGCATAGCAGATGTGTGGGTTGTACTGCACAGCTTGGTTTAACCAGCAGTGTTAGTCTTATATTTTGCAGTACTGTGTGCCCAAATATGTGCAAGGGAAAATACAGTCCACAAACTGTCCTGAGGTTCTATCACACCAGCAAAACTGAGTATTCCTTATAAGAACAGAATGTCTTGCTCGGATTTTCAGCTCTAATCTCCCTCTACAGACAAACTTCAGCAAGTGAAGTATAGTTCTCATTCAGTCCAGACTGTATTTTCAGATGGCTGTGCAGAGATCTCTCCAGTGAAGGGATTCAGTTCTGCAAGGAAATAAAGTGAGGCCATCTGAAATTCCACCTGTTTGTCCACAGTCCCTAAAGAACCAGGAAAATACAGCTTCTCTTTAATGAAGGTGAAGTCACTTGCACGCTGATGGAAAGGATGTTGTCTCACCTCTCCTAGTGACTATCCTGGAAGTACCTGGGTCCCATTAGCTCTGCTGAACCTCTCAGTGTGTTGCTGTGGGCTTTTTTTGTGAGGTCAGACTCTGCCTGATGCTTACTGACTGCCCTAGAGACACTTCTTATGCCTCTTCCTACCCACTTGGGCAGCTAACTCAGAGGTTCTTGTGAAAGTTCAGAGTTAATCTAACCCTATCCAATTCCCAGCAAAAATGAAGTTATCAGTCCAGGAAGAAACAACCTTATTTTGTTAATGAATATTAAACTAAGAAGTCGATATAATCTAGATGGTTTAGGCAATGTCACTGATGACACACAGAGGCATTAAAATACCTTTGTAAAATAGTAAGAAATATCAGAAATTACAGAATAGTAATACATGTTTCAAAGAGTACTGAAACAGGCTTAAAGGTCAATGACATATGACAGCCTCTGGTCCTCATTCTGCATTTACTGATTAAATTTTCTATTTATTTCCAAGTTACTATTACTGTTGAAGGGGTTTTAATAATAAAGTCCACATTGAATCTGGTTAAATAAACAGGATGGCACATTTCACTAATTAATTGGAGAACGCTGAAGAAAAGATTAAGCAAAAGCAATCAGAGTTTTTGAAAAGTCTTGGTATAATCTTCACAGCACTATTTAACATAAACTGTGTTTCTTTTACAACTTGCTCATTTACTTGTAGCAAATACAAAAGTAATGGCTGTCAGTTAAATTTTTTTAACTAATCTGCAATACAGAGTCATCAAGTGAAGTCATGTATGCTCTGCATGACTTGTGGATGCAGTGAAGAGAATTCTTAAAGCAGAAAAGTAACTTGGCAAAGTGCCTGCTTTAAACTCCTCAGTTCATGCTTCTTATTGTTGAAAGAGTTTTTCAGACCCATAAATTATAAAGCTACGGAATACATGTTTGCATCATTTTATATAAACCACTGTAATTCTAGACACCAAACTACAGATCAACCTAAAGCATTAAAGAGAATCCAGGACGTAAGAGCTGAATGACAGCCTATTTATATGCTGCTTTTTTCCTGAAGACCACTCTTCTCACACACTGTGTATTTTATGCTGAATTTAGAGGCACAGTTATGTCTATTAGTCTAACAAAACAAAATAATTGATCCAGATATAAGGCCTATACAGTTTGGGAGAAACAAAACAGAATGGAAGGAAAAGGCAGACAAAGCTTTATTGCTTGCAAACAAAACAACAATAGCATATAGGTACTCTGAATGACATAGTTACTGATATGTTTTTTGGAAGTGCGTAAAATAAATGCTGCCAATACAGTAGAGGTGTTCTGCAGTGGAGAATGTGCACCTGAACAAATAGCTGAGGAGGAACAATGATATTCTGTATGTCTAAAACAAAAGATATTCCTATGTCACAATGAGATTTCATATTGGATAAGGAAACAGTTGCTTTTGTGTATTTAGAAAAAGCTGTGCCCCACAGAAGTCTTTAACAATGGGAAGACATTGAGGCAGAGCTCCACTGAGGAGCAAAAACCTGCCTGAGGTGGGGCCCCTGGTACCGCACCTGTAATATCCCACATATTCTGATTTCAAAGATGCTGGCTAAGACAAGAGTAGAGCTAGAATGAAGAGACACCTTGCTGTGTCTTTTTCTCAGAAGTTCCTATGCTATATTCAGCCACAGGAAGGACTGAATAAAAAAGTTTGCAACTGACTAGTATGCAAACTATGAGTTACAAATTAAGAATCCCAATGAATTAATATATAGCATTAATTTTCTTTTTCAAAAAGAAAATAAAGCACCCTAAAAATCCCCCAACAACAGCAGGGGGGGGGA
>VYZP01047094.1:26673-51382 GCA_013400635.1 Hypocryptadius cinnamomeus | reverse complement strand
TACTCCTTTCCCCAAGCAGGACTTGGTAACAAGAGTCCATTGGATGTCAAAGTCTTGCTGGCACAAGCCCCACAATTCAGGAAGAGTGAAGTAATGCAATGTTAATGGTCCTTGAATATGTTTTTCAAGCCATCTCCCCACTACACGCCAAATTCTTACTACAAAATGGAAGATACTATCTACAATAACAGCTACAAATAGCACTAATAAAACCAAAGGGAATTCATAACATACTCCTAGTATTGCCACAGAGGGGGCAAAAAGTCTGCTTATCTGCGGCAAGGAAAATGCTTTCACAGCAAAGTATCATCTACTCAGCATGGGACTGCAGGAAGAGTGTTAACAATTCTGGAAGTGGAGTTAAAGCCCCTAATCAGCAGGAGGATCACTTGGGTGCTTCTAGCACTGCTCAGAGTGAGCCCAAACAGCAAGCTGGCTCTGAGTACTGCTGTTAGAGACATTGAGAACAGCAGCAAAACCAGTAAGGGATAATTCAGTTGGGTTTGCTCTGTGCCTGGTTGGGAGGCCTGTGGTAAACTGAAGCAGCAGCAGAGCAATAATCCATGGCCAAGACACAAAAAAGTTACAAAAGCACAGGAATAAGCACAGCTCCCCTCCCACAGCAACATGGGAGTGCAGACATGCACCTGCCCCCAGGAAGCTCCCAGAGCTGCACCAACACAGCCACTCTCACTCCCAGACACCTTTCCTCAATTAATTCCCAATACAAATTTACTGTGAATAGCATTGCCTATTGAGAGAAGAACCAGGGCTTTACATCTCTTTACAAGCTGAAGGATGACACATCCACAGCACAATCACCTATTTAAAACCCTGGTAGAGGTAGTAAGAGGCCAGGTTTAACTTGGTGCACCTTCTCTCAACTCGAGTCATGCAGTGTTTGATCAACAGCAGAAATGGAAAGATACTGTGTAGAGAAGAAGGAGAGAAACACTTGCTAATATAGTACAGGGAAGAAATAAATCAGAGAAGCATAAGCAAAGGCAGAAAATGAAAGCAGATTTAACTGGAAAGTTGTGAGGGAGCCAAATTTAAAGCCTATATGGGGGATGGAGGAAAACCAGCCATCCCCATGGACCACATATCACAGCATAAGTACACACTTCATATGAAGACACCTGCACTACATGCATGCTACAATCCTGCAGGCAGCTTAAGAGCTGAACTCCCACATTCACAAGGCAGTGGCTACCCTCATACTTCTGATGAAAAGGCTTTAGGAACAACAGCTCAACCTTGATTTAAATAAATAATTTTAAAACTTTGCATTTCCGTGCGGTCAATGTCAAAATGTCGCCCCGCCCTTCAGCCCAGCCTAACTCACATCACTGCATGCAGCAGGTTCATTCGTGGTTCAGGCTCACCTTGAGCACAGCCCAGTGCTGGGAACACTCAGCTGGGTTCAAGCCAAAGGTGGCTGCAGGTACAGTAAGACACAGGGCATGTGCTGGACAACACCCTGAGAAAGGGCAAGGATGGGGAGGTAAGAAGTCCAGGCAGAGAATCAACACTTAAATACAAGTGACTTCCATTTCACACCAGCACATCTAATGACTACAGTCTAGACCTTTTACTGAAGAATTGAAGGAGGAATAGGAAAAAGCAGTTTTCACTCCTGAATTCCTGTTTGTTTCATTTAAATTGCAAGTGTATCACTTTGCAATGCTCTCTGATCATTTATTCCAGTACACCCAGAGCTCAAGTAGTTTGAGATTCTGTGCAAGTTGTGAGGCCAAAGATTTCAAATAATACTCACAATACAAGGGATTTCTGTTATTAAGACACCATTATTTGTCTTTCTCAAAGCCTGAGAGTCTTTGCTCAGTTTATGTCAGCACCTGCAGTGTCCAACAGGCAATTAATATTCCAGTACTAATCAAGGATGCTCAAAGAATTTCACAGAATAAGGAGAAGCATATTCTGAAAGTCTGCTGTCCAATTAGAAATAGAGCCAAAACATTTGAACAGCACGTAAACTTGCTGACAGTGAGTTATTCACCATCTTGACAACTCTCGCAGTTGAGAATACCACTGAAAACCACACACCATGTCCAGAGCTCAGAGGTTTCTGCCCATGTAAGACAATGTATTTCTCAAGATTCCTAGTGCTCCATGTACAGTGGAGAAGGACGATAAGCCAGCAAAGATCACACAGTGCTGCCAGCACTTTTTTAAACATGCTTCCCTTCCAGTGGTCCATCAATACAGAAAGAAATACTCAATGCTGCAGACTTATTGCCCAAGTCTAATTCATGTATCAGACTCAGAGGAAGGAATATAAACCCAAATCAAATCACTTGTAAGAAGTCCAGTATTATTTTCAGAATTATCAGCAGCTGATGGGCAATACCCTAAGCTAGGTGCATCTCCATATGGCCACACTGACCTCTAAACTATAAATAAATAAATGACATTGATTTCTAAGCTGGAGAGAGGTTAGCTACTGTAATCTAAATTACTCAATGCCAAAGTTTCTGCAGAAAGGAAGGGGAGTCTTATGGAAATCTTTACCCCACCCCACAGTGCATTGTTCTCTCAAAAATCTTTCAATACCTCTTAGGCCCTGAACACAGAAAAATGTCGTCTGTTTTCCACCTTCGGCAAACATTCAAGTTGAGAATCCTCACAGACTAAGCAGGGAAGTGACAGGCTTGGAGAGAAAATGGCCAGCCTGTCAATATAAAACAGGCCAGGACTGGAACACAGGGAGAGGAATAGTGTTGGCCATGCAAAGCATGTCAGCAAGATATGTGACAAAGTTGTCACCGGGTCACTTTGCCGTTTGAGTTCATCTGCAGTCACCAGCCCGCACACACGCAGCCAAGGCGAGCTTTCCACTGCCTCCCTTATGACAGAGAGCTGCAGCCCCCCAGCATCAGACGCCACACCAGAGCAAGACAAGCAAGGAAAACAAAGACCAGGGGGAAAGCCACCAGCTACAGAAGGTATCAGCAGAGAGAAGGACTGCCAGGGAGGAGCATCAGCCCATGTGACACTCCTCCAAAATTTCCACTGCAAACACCAAAGCACGGAAGAGAGGGTGGCAGAGGGTGCTGCTCTTGGCCGTATGCCTAAACCCCTGCAGCCCTCATGATATCCCAAATAAGTCCAGACTAGCAGACATTCCCATCATGCCTTTAACAAAACACCCTCCAGCTGTCCAAGGTAGCCAGGTGATTTGGGGAACACCTCTGAGACCATTTTCCCCACGGCAGTAACTACAGTAAGCTCCAAGGGCCAGTTACACAAGTCCTGCGTGACCTGCCACATTTACTTAAGATGCTATTAGCATGCCTAAATTAGATTTTTAGTTTGAAACCAATTATATTTATTTGATTTTGTGCCAACATCTCTGGCTAATTTAAAGGGCACTGCAGCTATGCAGTGTTAAGTCTACACGATGGAAAGCAGGCTCAAACATCTCATTTCCAAACACAGCAACTTTAACGGAGAAAGTTCATCCTTCCCTTTTAATCACTGTCAGTTGCTTTTATGGTATATGCAGCAAAGTAAATATCATGCTGGCTGTCATCAGGTATTACCAAGGCTCAAAACACAGCACTGGTACAGTAGCCAAGCCAGTGTTCTCCTTTCTTCCCTCCCAATTTTTATCTCTGAATTCTGTCTCAAATGTAATTGTCAGCTGTAGAGGATATTTTATTTGGCCACGTTTCCACTTAACAGAACAATCTGTCTGCTTACAGTGCAGATGTTTGATAGTACCGTGGTTATTTTAGGTAAATAAGCTTTTAAGTATCAGATATATCCTCTCTCAAAGGCTATTATCCTTTCTTTTCAGCAAATATCTTGATCTAGTAAAGATTTTCTGCATCTATTGGTCCGTTCAGCACAAAAGATTAGCCCACTAGTTAAAAATTACATTCTTTTACCAAGAGTAATGAGAACCATCCTGAGCCTTAGGATCTGGACAAATAACTGAGCTGAGGTTGCCAGTTCATCAGGCCTCTCAGCTGTTCAAATAAGATTTGCATTGGTGAGTTGTTCAACAGGAAAACTTCATGCTCAAGATGCTTTTTCCAGTGAAGTACAGTTTGCTGCAAGTCAATACCAAGGTATTTATTAGCTGTTAATACCAAGCTATTTATTAGACAGCAATTGGCATCCTCGATGACTATTTTTACTTCAGTGAAAGATGGAACTTACGGCTTCACCTTTCAACTTGCATGCTGCTCCTGGGGGGACCTTATTGTCCTCTACAACTCCCTGAAAGGAGGCTGCAGCAAGGTGGGAGTCAGTCTCTTCTCCCAGGTAACAAGTGACAGGATGAGAGGAAATGGCCTCAAGTTGCACCATGGGAGGTTTATATCAGATATTAGGAAAACCACCTTCACTGAAAGGGCAGTCAGGCATTGGAACAGGCTGCCCAAGTAAGTGGTGGAATCACCATGCCTGGAAGTGTCCAAAAAACACTGGATGTGGTACTTGGGGAAAAGGTTTAGTGGTGACCACAGTGGTGCAGGGTAATTGATGACTTGATGATCTAAAAGGTTTTTTCCAATCTGAATGATCCCATGACTCTATGATTTTATTACTACTTTGCACGGTGAGAGACAGAAAGGGTCACAAAGAAGTGGCCTAGGAAGTAAAGACATAACACATCAAGTTTCCAAAGAACTCCAATTCCATTGGTAGATCTTGAGGAATCACAAACTGGAGGCATTTTTATAAACACCTTTAAGGTTTTGAGACAGCACAGACGCCAAGGTTCAGCTTTCCTGCACCTTCAGAGGGAATTGTCCTTGCAGACACAGCCTGAACGTAAAGCAAGTAGTGTAAGAAAACTACCAAGCCTCAGCCATGTGCTGTGAAAGACAAGGCATTGTTACTTCCCACAGTGGTGGGGAATCCATTAAGCAGCTGTTTCATCCAGCAATGACAGGGTCACAGGGAGGTTTGAGTGTTTAATAGAACGTGTGTCAGTAATTCCCCCATGTGCCATTTCCAGCACAAGCATTCATTAATTCGGTACAGGGATTATACAGTTTGGCATCAGCCAGAGCAGGGGACTGAACTCCATCACCCTGGGAATCCTCACTAGCTGTGTCTCAGCAAAGTAAGTGACAGGAGCTTTCTGGTTTTGTTCTGAAAATTGACATCATTAAATCCATCTCCGTGGATTTTGCAGGAAAGGTGTTTACTCCACAACAAGAAGCATGGTCTTTAATTGACGAATTTTCAAGACATCAAGATAACCTAATACTGTGTTGCCTGCCTGAAGCTGGAGACAGCCTGAAATTCCCAACTGCAGTTTCAGCTGCCCCACTTACCTCAACAGGTATCAGCTCAGAGCATAGCCGAGCCGATAATTTTGTTAAGAAAAATATTCTGTAAGTGCTCTCATCCCACAGCCATTATTGTGCTCTCTCATTTTTCAAATACCATCATTTTCCAATACCCTCTGCACTGTTTTCAAGGCTTCCTTTGCAGAAAAGCTGGAATGAACTCCAGAAGTTAAGGAAATGGACTTAAAATCCCCTGAATACTGAAAATGAACAAGAGCCCAGCTCAGAGAGAATCAAAATTGAAAATGCACAACCTGTCCGACAGTAACTATGGAGCTTTCATCCAATATTTAGTAAACCATCAGTTTTACAAAACATATGTTGAACTGCCCCAAGATGCAATAATCTCACACCCTGCCACAAGTATCTCAACACAATTCCACATTCACAAACAGTTTTTTAAACATTTTCCTACCTGAAAACACCCTCCCCTGTAATGAACTGTAAAATTTGTCAATTAGCTCTGCTCTAAGGCAAAAGCCAACTTCAATTCTTCCACACAAAAAGCCAGCAGAGGATACCACTGGACAAGCCACGTTCTCAGTCAGATCTCACCAGAAGTGAGGTGGGTACTCAAGGTCAAATTTTCACTCTGAAGGTTTAACTCAATTCAACTCTGTGGATGGATGAAATGGGAACAGCATCCTCCCACACAGCTTTATTAATAGCAAGGTGCTAGCAATAAGAGTAAAGTTTGTCCTTAAATTACCATTCATGACCATAAAACAGTAAAACTCTGGCAAAACCCAAGGAGAGTTTACTACAGTAAGAGATGATCACTGAAGTATTTCAATTCACACTATTCCTTAACAGCTGCTTGTACCTTTTCTTTCCAGAATGAATTTACATAGGCTCATTTCCTGCCCAAAGGAAACATCCATTGGGAGAATGCTATAAAGTCAGTCTAGCATGGAACAGTGAAATGAAAGAAAACACTAATTTTTTTCTCTCCCTTGCCCCAAACTCTCAAGACAAGGCAGCTGGAGCAGAAAATTGAAATCTGGCAAAAAATTAAAACCTCATTCAGAAAAACTTTTTTGTATTCCCTCACAAATGCATTCTAATTTGACTCAGTTATCAGACTTTGAAGGTGCCGTTTCACAAGCATGCAGCACAAGCTGTATAAAACTGTAAGGGATGGGAGGTGAAAGGAAGATTTGCCTAATATGGTAATTTGGTGATAAAGTGAATCAGTGCTCTGAATTTATTCTGCACTTCTTTCACAGATGGGATCTTGAAGCCTTTAAGAGTGGAAGAGAATCATCCCCTGCAGACTTACCAGTGTGTAGAACCAAAGTGGTCTCAGAAATCCTGGCAAGGCACATTAGACTCCGGTTTGATGGAGGTTGATACATAACCAAATATTTTTTCCACGATGGAATTTCTCTCAAGTACAAGAAAATTCACATTAAACAAGAATTCTGTGTGCAGTGGTGCACACCAGGAAATAACAATCTTTAAGAACCTTGGGGAGTGGTGAGAGAAAAATCTTTGGAAAAAACTTTGCTGGTTGTTGCAGCTGTTGAGCAGTTGTGAAAAGAAGTACTGGATTTTTCATTTGTGCATTTGTATCACCACAAATCTCTACCTGCTTGTACAGTGTGACAGGACCACCTAATACAGTTAAAACCAAGAAATATGAAGGCTGTGATGATTAACATGAAAACCCCACTCATGAGCAGTGTTTCAAGGCAAACAACACGCTCAGACAAGTTAAAGGCTCAGACTCAGGGCTGACAGAATCCCCCACTAAGGTCATTCCCTTCACTTATGTTCATGGACATGAGGGACATGAGAAATTCTCACTCAGCACCATGGACCTGTACCCCTGCTGCCACTCAGCTGTAGTTACACCATTTGCTAAAGTGATCTTGTCCTACTCAAGCCAGCCGAGTTGGATTTTGCTCTTAGTCTGGCTCCCTTCACTAGAATATGCATTGTTTTGCCTACCAGAGGTACCCATGTCTTCTCACACACCGAGAGCTGTGACCTTCTGATTAAGAGCCTGGACTGCCTGTCAGCCAGGGACCTAACCCTGTCTCCAAGACCTTCCCGTGCGGCTGCCAGGAAGAGAGACAGAGTTCCACGTGTTTTTTAGAAACGTCAAGGCTGAACTCCCTTAGGTGAAATCACAGGAAACTGCAGCAACTCGGAGAGCCAAGTCCTTCATATCTGCATCTCAGTAGTTTGATTCTAAAGGGGAGGCAGGATAATAGGCTGAACTTGTCTGGAAAGCCCCAGCATCCTGATATTTCAAAGATTTTGCAATGCCAAATTCCACTGCTCCAACAGCTATTCTTCTACACCCACAAAGCCCTCAAGTCTGTCTCTCCCTATTAAGAAAGTTTAATAACACCAAGTTTACAAGCACTCCATTAGCATGTCCACAGCTAAATTTATTGCTGCACAGATTTATGATGGATATTGCCCATTTTTGGGGAAATCTTCCAAGAAAATTTGACCAAGACACAGTTTGTTGCAACGCACTAATACAATTAGCAATAAGTGTTATTGTCATCATTTTAAAGAGTTCCATCTTTTATTAAAAGATTACATCTCTAGACTCTGGCTTAGTGGGCAAGCTGCTAACACTCAGAAAGAAAAGAGATGCTGCCAAGTTTAAATAGACAAACGTTCTGGAGAAGAGTTGATTCTCTTCAAGATTTCATCAGGTGCAGAAGCAAGAAGCCTCCTAGGCATGCATTTGTCAGGCAGCACGTACAGCCCTCAGGTGTGCTCAGGAGCACAGCACAGCCACACTCCCCAGCACCAGCCAAGATATTTGCATTAAACTGGAACTATTTAAACGGATTCTTGAGAAATGGAAGTGTTAAACATTAATCGGTTCAGGTACCTAACAGTACTGGAAGCAACTGCTACATAGAAACCAAGCCCAGGAAAGTGTGAACTCTTCCACATGAAACACCCTGCTTGCTGTCTTCTTCCTTAATACCCTGGAATAGCTGAAAGCAGCAGGATCTGTCTCTGCTCCCCCCTCCAACCAGCAGGCAAGGCTAACAACCACATATTCTTCCCAGCCAGCCTCCTTCATCACTGCGTGGTTTTGTAAGCCCTCATTTTGCTGCCCTGTGCATTTTATCCTCCTTCCTATCAGGACACAGACAACAGAGGCACTAAAAAATGGCATGTGCACAACCAAACACCTTTTGCTTTCACTTCCCCAGAGGTGAAAAGTGACTTAGTTCAGCTCTAACTCTAGCAGGGCAATGGTATCAAAGGTCTTAAAGAAATGAGATGTGTCAAGTATCCAGAGGAAAGGTAGCCTGGATGCAGGAGTAGCTTGGCTATTCTGTTGCACTCAGGATCGCACAAGATATATTTGTCTACATCCAAGCAGCAGATAAACTGGTACTGAGCATCTCCCTCTTCAATTATCAAGCAGACCAAGTACTATGAATGACCACTCATTTTTTTAAACTGATCTACAATTGCCCAAAGCTAACTTAATGTAACTTTTAACATAATATAAAACAACTAAGGCTTTTCCACCAACTTCATGTGGAAAAAATAAGCACACAAAGAAAGTCTTCAAATGAATTAACCAGCCTGAGTACTGGGAATACAGTATAGGAATCAATTTTGCTCAGCAAAGCTGGGGGGGAGGAGTGGGAATCCATGAGGAAATGCTAAAACAAAACATATGGCACCAAGACTGAATCCTAAACACTCCATTTAGAGCTCAGGCAGTTCTATTTTGTACAGTGTAACATTTTTCTTGAATGGGTTTTAAATATCAGGCGTGTGAAGCGGGCTGCAGCCAGCACACAGGCACCACAGCTAGCAATGTACACCACACTCCAAAAAAAAACCCAACCCCTAAAGTTATCATTGGACAAGAGCCTCCCATTCCAGCCTGATTTTTACATCCAAAGACCCTGATCGTTCCTGGCCAGCACCTCCAGGCTGCTCTTTTTCAACACAAGACTCCTACACAAGCAGCAGACAGACGAGCATGGACATCTTGATAAAATTTGGGAGAGCAGACACCTTAATTCTAAGAAGTTCTTCTCTACCCACAAAAAAAAGTTCTCCCACACAGGGCTGGGATGAACACAGACAGAAATCTAATTTTCAGCCCCAAAAGATCAACATGATCACATGCAAAACCCAACTCCAAAGCTACTTGAACCACAGTCATTAAAAAAACTAATCATTCCTAAAATGGTGACTTCAATTTTCAATTTAGCCTTGATTTCTGACGAGATAAGAAACTCCCACCACATCTGCTCATGCAGCCTGCGCTGTCCTCATCGCTGCAAAGGAATCTGTCAGGGGAGAGAGGGCACAGGAACAGAGCCTGGGAGCACTCCCACCACTAATTTATCTCCAGTTTCTGGCATGGGCTGCTTGCAGCAAAGGGGATGCTCCTAAATCAAACAGCCACAGTCAGCACGGCTCTAATCTTTCCAAAAAAGTAGCAAAACGAGAATGACCCAGTTCCAACCAGCTTCACTCCCGCTACCAGCATTTCCAAGAGGAATTGTGAGATCCAGGGGAACCTGCATGTGCGAGTATCTGATCAGCACAAGCAGCATGAGGTCGAATTTTTTTCAGGCTTCAAAAAGACGACTGCAGTAATTTATATGCAATCCACGCTCAGAAGACCAACCACCTTCACAACCATGGCACAGACTATATTCTGCTTTTCAGATCAAAATTACAGCATCTCCAAAGGTCCTATTCACCTGCAGAACTCTCGCTACTCTGGGGGTACATTTCACTGAAATGCTTTTTAAATTGCTTCCTCTACCCCACCTGCATTTTATCCTCTTTTAAAACGAAATCAGGTTCTCCTCTTATCAAAGTTCCTGGATTCAGTGTACCAGAAATTATTTAAGCCTAAGGAGGCTACTCAGCAGTTATTAACACTAACCAAGCATAATCAACATGGATATTAATCCACACCTTTATAATGGCATGAGTCATCCCCAGTGCTGAATAATCCTTTTTTATTTATATATAGTATTAGCCAGAATCAGGGGAGCAGTTTTACAGTAGAGGTTCTCTTTGCAGGTAGGAAACTTGCTTTCTCTATTCCTCCACTTGAGTGGTATGGAACCATCCACATCCAGTAAAAGCCACAGGTGGCTATTTTCAGGCAAAAATAGTAAAAATTAAAGAACTGGACTACAAATGGATTTCCATTATTCCATGTGAAAAAACAGCTGAGCTGGTAATCTCAAAATTTACTCTAAATTTTAAGACTAATGTTGTTTTTTTTCATCAGGAAACAAGTTAAATCCTTTAAAAGCACCGGTACAAGGTTCATCTCTTCCCACACCAGAATGTCTCTTTGTTCCGTGCTGAAGAATCTGTACAGCTCTTCAGTTATAAAGAGAGCTCAAAAAAAAAAAAAAATCCCAACCAAAAAACCCTTGAGGTTTACAGGAGACATGAAGCAGGAGGCAAGGCAGTCCAGCTCAGTTAACACAGTGACATTTTGTCCCACAAATCATATACGTGCTAGGAAACTTGCGTCACATCTCCATCCAGGCCGCTGGCAGACACACCAGTGTTTGAAAGGAGTAAAGGGGGGGCAGGGGACAGGAAAGTTAAAAAGAGAAACCATATGTTTGCAATATACACATCTCAGTGTACACTCCATCACATGCCAAAATGCCAACACAACCTTTCAGCGAGCAGGCGACATCCAGAAACTCATTTTGCAGAGGGACAGGGAAAAGACACAGAAGAAATCAAACACTTTTTCCAGATTTCTCCCCAAGTTCCGTCAGTTAACATGAGACAACACATCTCTGTGTGTCTCCCAGTGCTCTGAGGCTGTGGGATGTGCATCTCCAGCAGCAAGTTCTCCCAAGAGCAGAACTGTATTCCCTTTTGTTCCCATCCCACCCCACTCCCCAGCTACAAAGAGGCATTCGCTCCTATCCTTGATTACTCAGGTCCAAATCCTTGCTTTTTGCCACCACAAAACACCCCTTTGCAGGCTCTCAAAAGAAAAGGAAGTATTTCCTATGAGAAATTCAGTTCTCTTTCCCCAGGAAACGTGGCATGTTCTCCCCCTTCCTCCCCACACCTGTACCTCCTGCTCCTCAGGGAGGCTGAACATCCTCCTCCCCAGGGCACATTTTCCAGAGGAGATTTAAAGGGTTGGTCTGTAGGATTACATCTTCCCTGTCTTTACAGGGAGTTGGTCTCCTTCCTAAAGCACTGCTGCTCCCTCTGAATAGAGGGAGAGGAACAAAGCCTGATCCCACAGAGCAACAGGGATTTCCAGAAGGATTTCCCCCACTCCACAGCTTTAGTTCCTTCCTACTTTTAAACAATGCTAAGAATTTAATCTCTTAAAACAGCATTTTCACAAACTCTCCAACCCTCAACAGAAAACAAGCCATCCCACGAAGCAGAGATGGAAAGCCTGGGCATGACAGTGCTACGTCATCCAGAAACTTCAAATAAAAGCACTCCACAAAGATTACTCAAAGAATTAACCTCCTTCCTAAAACCCTTGGGCCGGGAGCCTGCCCTGCCACTCTCCTGCTTCATTCCGAGTCTCCAGAGGGTGAGACGGGAGGCACCGACCTTAGAGTCACCTGTGGCACCACCTCCGATGTGTCACACACTCGCCCTAGAGCAATATATCCCTCAAACACACCCCAACAAAATGGTCGAGACAGCCAATAAATCAGTACAGCGGGAGGCCTTTGGTAACTGGGCAATTTAAGGCCAAGAGAGAGTGAAGAAGGGAAAAAAAAAATCATTTAATGGAGACAGCAAGGACTGGGGCCTCGAGCTGAGGACAATGAATGAAAACGCACGGCAGCAGCAAAATCCCAGGGTAAAAGGCTCGTTCGGCGGCTCTCCCAAACCCTCCGTGCAGGGACCAAAGCAGCGCGGGGCTCCGAAACTGCTGAGAGGTGTGATGGCCCCAAAATGAACCGCGGTGCCCTAGAAGGAGAGAGTCCACGCAAGCTCTGGAGTTCACTCCCGCTGACCACCTCACACCCAGAACATCCCAGACCGCACAGTGATGGGAAGCAAAGCCCCCCCAAAGCGGATCCTGTCCCACTCACCCCGAGGGGATCCAGGCCCTGCCCAGAGGAGCGGGCAGCGGCCAGGGAGGAGCCCCCTGCCAGGGGGGCGTCCCCGCGACCACCACAATCCCCTCCTGCGATGGGGCAGACCCACATCCCCTTCCGTGGGCCCCACACACAGATCAGGAGAGGCAGCAGCCTCAGCAGAGGGGTCCCGCAGACCCTCACGTCCCTCAGAGTCCCCCGCAAGGCGGGGGGACAGATCCTCTCACATCCTTCCTACATACGTGGCTGAGGGGGGCGGGGGTCACACAGTCCCAGTCCGGGACGGGGTGTGTGCGACGGGACCCCTCCAGCTGAGGGGCACCCCACACCCTCACACCCCTCAGAGTGGGCGGACAGACACCCCTCAGCTGAGGGGCACCCCAGACTTTCACACAGCTCAGTGTGGGGGAACGGACCCTCTCACACCCTCACATGGCTGAGGGAGGGGGAAGCCACACAGTTCCACTCCTTTGGGCGGTGTGTGACAGGATCCCCCACAGCTGAGGGGGATCGGAGCCCCTCTTCCCTCAGCGGACTCACACCCCCACATCCTAGGGGCACCCTGCACCCCCCCAAACCCCAATGACCGCTCACCGATGACCTCCTGCAGCTCGTAGTCATCCTTGTTGATGGACCAGGGTAGCGCGCTGGGCTCCTCGGCCATGGCCGCGCCGCGCCCGCCGCCCTCCGCGCCGCGAGGGGGAGCGTCCCCGAGGGGCGAGGGAGCGGAGAGGAGGCGCTGCGGTGTCCCGGCTGTCCCGAACCACGGCCGAGTCCGAGCCCCCTCCTCCTCCGCCTCCTCCTCTCCCGCCGCTACCGCCGGCCCAACTCCGGCCACCGCCACCTCCTGCACCTGCCCATGCCCGGAGCGCTGACGTCACCCGCGTGCGCCCCGCCCGCCACGGCGGGGGCGCCGCCCGCCGCCATCTTGAGCGTGGCGTGGCGAAACCCCGCCCGCCGCCAGAAGGCGACTACGCCCCGGTTTCCTCGGTTAACACCACCGGTCTCAGGGGACGAGCTGGTAAGGGAGGACTCCAAAGCGAAGGACGGAGGAGGAGCCCCTAAGGAAAGGGCGGGGATGCCACACACAAGATGGCGGCTGCAAACATCGTCCCCGCCCTCAGGCACAGGGCGGGACGGGTGCCGGTTTAAGAGTAGTGAGGGCAACGATTGGCTGCCCGCTGCCGGATCCTCTGCTCCTATTGGTCGGGCGGCTGTCAATCATGTGCCGGCGTTTCCCCGGTCCCTGTTCCCGAGGGGCCGGGCCCCGCTCCTGCCGTGAGGGGACCCGGGGCCTGCGGGCAGGAGCGGGGCCCGGCCCGGGCGCTCCAGGGATGCACATTCCGTGTTTAAAAATAGTGTGTGGGTGTGAGGGATCAGGAGGCCTGGTATGCTCGCAGTCCCCGAGGATGGGCAATTCTCCGCTCCACGCTGTAGTTCCAGCATTCGTGGGTATGTCCAGCGCCCTCATGGAGATGTCCTGCACGCTCATCCTATGGTTTAAGGCTCCACACACGGAATTTTTTTTATCTGGATGCACTCAGGAGTACATCTGGCGGTCATCGAGGAAAAGAAATTGAAATTTAAAAGAATGAGGAATACAATGCCGAGTGACACCATGCACTCACGAAGGCTGATGTTGCTCTCTAATATATATACATTTAAACTGCTTGTAGTTTGAGGATTATTTTTTTTCCCCAACATGAAAAGAGATAAAACAGCATCTCACTATTGCATTGCAGGACTGTAACCATCAGGAGAACCGACTTGGAATCTTGAGTATCAGGTTTCATCCTTCACTGGTCACTGTTCTTGTGGCTCGATGTCAGGCCCTTCTGTGGGTCAAAGAACATCAGTTACATGTATTTTTAGTTTATTAGGACAAATTCCTGAGATGCCTCTGGTGAACCAGGCTTTGTGGAGGGCCACTGCCAAAGGCATGGTCTGACCACAGTGCTTTCACTCGTGCTCTAATGCAGGACAGCAGCTCATTCCTTTACTCTTTTTTTGTCTTTTACAAAAGCCCCACAGCCCCATCTCCCTCACCGCTGTACAGGCACTCCACAGCTCTGTCATAAGGCAGAACCTCCAACTGAAAAGCTGTTTGTTTTCCTGCTTGTCTATGTTAAACATTCCCCTGCTGAGCCATTTTTAATATTTGCTAAATATGCCTTAATTACTGCTCGGAACCGTCTCTGTGATCTTTTAACCATGTTATAAAAGGAGTTTATACAGCAATTAGAAACAGGTTTTACCCCAGAGCAGGCACTCGGGTAGCCAGTGTCGTATTTCTGATAGCTAACAGCATGTTAAAAATGGATCTGAGCCAGGCACCAACTACAAAAAGAGGCTTATACACTTAATTTTACCACATGCTTTTAAATTCAGAACCATCTTTTGGATTCTCTTATTCTGGGCTGAAAATCCTCTCCCTGAAGGCAATGCTAAAACTCTTACTGCTTTAGACCACTGGGGTAGGATTAGGTCCACAATGTGCCTTGTTCTTTAAGAATAACCACAGGCTTTGATCAAAATTAAAATTTAAAATGTTCACTGGCAAGACCACTAGTGGCCACGTGAGCATAGAGAGATGAGTCCTACATTTGAGTTTTCCAGCTCTGCCATGAAAAATGCATTTCCATATTTTTAAACCCAGGTCTCTCATTCAGTCATAGATTCCAGGTCTCATAAATTTTGCTGCTTTTTTTTTTTTTTTTTTTTAATGAACTCAGCATTTTGAGTCTCTCAAAAGTCAGGGGTTGCTGTTGCACTCGTTCATTTAGTGGGTTGTTCCAAGCTGAGTCTGCTGAGGGATGAAAATGTGGAGCTGGATTCCACAAAGCTTTTATTCCTTAGCCAGCTTCAGACCTCCAAGCAGCACCTTCTCCTCTCTCATCACTTCTGCTCGTCCTCTTTTTCCTGATTTTCTGAATTTTGCCTGTCTCATGTAGGCTGCGAGCTCCTCAGGGCAGAGGCAATGCCTCTATTTATAAAAGAGCTGTGAAGTGGTGCTGCTGAATCAAGTGCTCTTTTGTAATAACAAGAAATTTTAGTGGAAATATGAAGTGGAAAAGCAGCTTCCTGGTGTATCCACCTCCGCTCTGGACCCGGCTTTAGGGGAGACTGAGAAGTGGAAAAACTTCAGATGCCTTTCAGGTGGGAAGGCTGCAGCCTGAGGGAAAAAAAAAAATAATAATCCCTGAATTAAAAAAATTCCAGAGCTGGGTTTCCTGCGTTTTTTGACTTCCAGTAAAACACCACAGGATCAGGGCAGGCAGGGCGCTCCTCCTCCATCGATTCTGCAGCAGAATGGAGGCTTCCTCCTGGCTCCTGCATTTCACTGATATCCTGGGGCTGGTGTTCCACTGCCAAAGCCTTGGCACACCAGGCACACAATGCATGCTCACACAAAGTGCTCCCCTTCTCGTCAGGCACATGGTTTCCTGCCTTTCTGGGCCAATTACTTATTGTTTCAGTGAAACTTACTGGCACTGTCCAGCCCTTAGCTTGGTTTTTCCATCCATGTAATATTGTAAAAATGATGTTTAATACCCAGGTTGGTTTTTGATGCTCAGCACACAGAAATTGCTACTCTTAGGACCTGGAAGGGGTCCTTGATGGGATTTCTCAGCAGGTCAAGGCAGGTGATTCTGCCCCTCTACTCCAGTCTGGTGAGACCCCCACCCTGCAGAGCTGCATCCAGCTCCAGGGTCCCAGCACAGGAAGCATGAGGAGCTGTTGGAGTGAATCCAGAGGAGACCACAAAGATGCTGGAGCACCTCTGCTGTAAGAAAAAAGGGAACAAACTTTTTAGCAGGGCGTGTTGCAGTAGGACAAGGGGCAATGACTTTAAACTGAAGGACTGCCAGTTTAGATGAGATATCAGACAGAAGTTTTTTATCATAAGGGTGGTGAGGCAGTGGCACAGGTAGTCCAGAGAGGTGGTGATGCCCCATTCCTGCAAATATTAAAGGTCAGGTTGGATGGGGCTCTGAGCAACCTGGTCTGGCTGAAGGTGTCCCTGGTCATTGCAGAGGGGTTGGGCTGGATGGCCTTTAAAGGTCCCTTCCAACCCAAACTATTTTATGATTCTGTGATCATCATCACAACTGTGAACACAAACTAACTTCATTTACCCTTGGGTCACAGAAAGCTAGTTAAACTCCAGTTTGTGTATCGAGGCCCTGCAGATTTCATCTTTCTAGCCATGTAGCCTCTCAGATACATAATTTTCTTCTTGTTAGAATTGAAGCCAAAGTTGCTCTTTCAGCACAGCCACGCAGAGACATTCGCTGTCACAGTTCAGCAGTGTTCAGGACCGTGGCATTTGTTGCCATGTTTATGGTTTAAGGCTCTTTAGGGCACCATAAACCTCTGTGTGTAAGTGCAGTGGCTCCCAGGGCTGGTGCAAACAATGGCAGTTAAATGTGCCTGTGGAGCTGCCTGGTACAGGCCTGGGCTGAGGGAAGCCCATCAATGCCTGTTTTATTGCCTTCAGAGCTGGGCAGCCCATGTCCTCGAGCAGAATGCCTGACCTTGTTCCACTGCAGAATTTGCCTCTGTTTTCTCTTCATGGAAACACTTCCAGGTTTATTGAAGGGACCTTACTCTATCAAACTGCAGCTGATTACTTAACTAAGTACAAGGCAGTTTCCTCTCCAACAAACAAAGGCAGGCACTGCACTTGATCTCCAGGGGTTTCTCCTGGCACCTTTGCTTTGGAGAAATGATGTGAAGACCTTGCAGTGGAGGAAGGAGCAGTGACTTCAAACCCTCCAACTGCAGCAGGGTTTTAATAATAGTTGTTTTCAAACCACAAGCTAAATTCCAGTCTAAACCACACCAGCAGGTTTTCCTAAGTGATCCCGTGTGCTACCCTGTATCTCCACCCCATCACAGAGCCATTTTAAATTCAGCTCTGAGGTCACTTTGAAGTCAAGTAGCTGAAAGCCCAGTTTTAACAGGTGAGTTCTGGTTCTCACAGGGTGTTTACTGAAACCAGCTTTCGCTCTGCAAACACACTTCTCATCCCAGCAGCCTGCCTCTCAACAGAAACTCTGTGCTGCTCTCTAACTTCCTTCACTGAAAATAGCCCCCAGATTTTAAGCTCCAGGAAACAAGAAAAGAGTTTATCTCCAAGACAAGTTTTTTTCTTCTTACATGTTTCTTCTATGATTCTTTTTTAGTATATGAATTGAAAGCCATTTAACCCTCTCTGTAACAAATTAAAACTTTGCTGCCTCCTTCCAATCTAATATAAAATCAATGCTGGGCTCAAGAAATAATTATAAGAAGATCTTGATTAGCACATACCTGAACCACCATTTAATAATCAGCCCTTGCTCTGCCCTGGTTTACAATAATGCTGTCTTAATACCTCTTTGTCTTTACAGAAGCCAATGAAAGACACTTCACATGCCTGTACCTCTTTTCACCCTGGGAAAGTCACAGCTTCTGAGGACAGAAAGGTTTTCCCACCAGCCTCTTCTGTGGAGGGTAAATCTCCATCATAAAGCATTTTCTAAGCAGCTGACCAGGACAGGGATGAGAATGTGTTTCAGAGCTTTTTCCCTGGTTTTTGAAAGTGCAAAATAAGCCTGGTGGAAGCAGCCAGACCCTGATGGACAAGTGGATACATCTGGCCTGACTCTTCTGCAGCTAGCTGACGAAGGGTGGCCAAGGACTTAAATACACTGTATATATTTAAGACCATTTTGACATTTTATTATTCAACAAAACACTTCTAGAAAAAAACTCAGTCTGCTCATAACCCCTGACAGACCCTCAGAAGGAGATTGAAGTATCCAGAGACAAATAGGGCTTGTCTGCTGCAACAGCAAGTGGCAGGGAGGGTTGACCATGGCAGGACTGAGCACAGAAAGCTTTTGGAGGTGCTCCCAGGTGGTACAGCATAGATATTCTCTCAGCTGGGAGTGCTTGGACCCAATTACAGCTGGCAAACTTTGAAGAAATCAAATAAAACTTCTTTTGTAATGTTACAGTGAAGTAAGAGGAGTTCTCTTAAAAGGCAATGAGAAAAGAAACCCTAGGAATAGAAAGATAGGATTGAATAAGATTTCATTCATTTCTTGCCATCTGGGAATAAAATTTGTGAGGGAATACTGTTCTTATCCTTATAAATGGTCAATATCTTCTGGAACCCAGCAAAGCAGAGGGCAGGCAAGGTTTATGGTTCACATTAGCAGATTCTAGTGACATGAGTTTATAATAATGGTCTAATAGTTCAGTGTAACAGTGACTCATGGCTTATTACTGTGATGATAGGAATGTAAAGAGATCTCATTTGAAAAAAAATATGTTTGGATAGTTCACATCCTTTCCTCCCTACTCATGAATTCCTGTGCCATTGACTGCTAGCTGCTAAAAATAGGATCCTTTTTGTGTATCTAAAGGAAAACCTAGAATCAGAGAGACAGTGGGAGGGCACCAAGGTCCTTCCACACAGGGACTTCAGAAAATATTTGTAATGAAAGCCCTCTGAGAGTGCAGGAATGTTTTTAAAAGATGGAAGCAATCTCAGAAGGTATCTTGGAAAGAAGAAGGAGAGGAATTCATGAATCACAGCAGTTCCCAGCTTTGGTGTTTTGCACCATAGGGGTGGGAGGTACAGGACCAAGCTGCAGCTTTGTCTTGGAAAAACTGTTCCACTTCAGAAGCAGGAAACTCCAGGGAACAGCCCAGGAACAGCCCTGTGGGCTGATTAGGAGCCACAAGAGGAGACTCACTAGGAGTCATTTGAAGTTGTACAAGTCCCTTAAGGACAGCAGCAGGAAAGAGGATCTGGGAAGACTTGAGGAAGGTATCTGCAAACAAAATGGATTATCACCACCACCCCTTTGAAAAAGCAAAAAACCCACGTGGCACCTCAGAAACAAACTGCTGAAGTGTGAAATCATACAGCAGGGAAAGCTGTCACAGAGAATCAGAAATTTATTTCATAGACACAAATTGACTGCTGCGTAATTTGTGCAGATTGCTGCTTGCTGAGAGGGAGAGATATCCACAGCTCTGGAGAGCTGAGTGCAGGCAACGCCTGGCAAAAGGTGTAGAAAGCAAAAATTTTGTCTTTGGTAACTGTAGGTGTGCTAAATGCTTCCTCTTCAGTAGAGAACAATTAAAATCGATGGCAGGATGCAAGGTAACAAAAGGAAATGACTGATCAATATGCATGTCTTGGAGCTGAAGACAAGCCCGTCTGCAGCATGCTGATGAGGCGAGATTCTGAGAGGGAAGCTGAAAAGCTTCCACTCCTGATGCTCAAAAACACAACACAGCTGAGCAGATGCCAGGTGCAGTGCTAGGAGAGGTGAAGGCACCAAGGAGTCTAGAGAATAACTGTTAGGAAAAGCAGGGAATATTAATTTTAAGACTAAATAGATTTAAAGTAAAAAATGTGATGCTTCTCTTCTTTGCCTTTCTAAAGATCTCAAAAGCCCTTTACTGATATTGAAAAATTATGGTCTTTACATGCCTGTGCAAGGTTTTAGAGATACTGAGACAGTGATATTTTAAGGCCAATGTCCAGTTTATTCCTTGCCTCAAAGCATTTGAAATCTCCTTTTTCTGTATATTTCACTGTGTGGGTCTCTGTCAAGTGCTACCAAAAATCGAACACTGAATCTTCCATGATTCAGTAGTTTTAAATTTGTCACCCAGATACTTTTGAAAATGTTGTTGTAAAGCCAGCTGCAGGGTCTGCCATGGCCCCAGTGGGACAGGGAAGAGCATGTGGAACTCCAGGTTTGTGTTCCAATTTTTTCCCTTCCTGAGTGGTATTTGTTCCTGAGGCAACAGCCTCAGAAATGGCACATGAGCAGTTAAACACCTCAGGTCTTGCAGCTCATACATCTCATTCTGCTGACACAGCTGAAGATCAGAGCCAGAAAAATGCTGCAAAAACTGTGGAAGTTCACTCCATTGTAACCCCACATTTGCCTGAACATATTCCCCACGAATTCCTGACTAGCATCCTAAACAGTGGATAAAGACCTATTTTATCACCTTATGACTTTGATTTCATTGAGAAACCACAGAAGATTGGTAGCATTGAGCCTCCATGTTCTCACTGGCCCTGAAGCAAAGGTTCTCCTCGTGGTCCTGCATCGTGTCACCCACTGCTCCCTCTGCAGAGCCCTCCTGCTCTCCTGGCACAGGTGAATAAGCAGCCACTGCCCTGAGGGGCCAGCAGGACCCAGTGCATCTTTCCCTGGAGGCTGGCACCCAGCCAGGCACTGCTTTACTCTTTCCCTGTGGTAATGCATGGAAGGACTGAGAGCTGTGCGAAATCTGTCTGCTCAGGGACAGTTTGGACTGTTGAGGAAATGCTGGCATGTTTAATAAATTCTATATTCCTCCCAGTGCCTCTGTGCTCCCAGCCATCTGCCACCTGCCTCCTCACTGGGGGTTCTCCGTGTTTCCTGGGAAGGGGAGGCTTGGAAGCACAGGATGGAGCAGCTGTGCTGTCTTGGGCTCAGCTGGACACGCTGCACGTTGTCCTGCTCTCCAAGGCAGTGGGAAAGTGTGTGGAAACAGGAGGAAAATGTTCCAAGCAACCTTTTGTAGAGAGCCATAGTAAAGTGTTTCATTGGCAGTACAGATACATTAATTCTGTCCTTCCAGTCCAGCCCCACCAAAACCTACCCTAAGCAAGACTAGGAATTGGGGAAATGGGAATCAAAACCCCTCCACTGGCTGTGAGGCAGAAGAAACTCCATGAACAGCTGACCCAGCCTTCATGCTCTGAACTGCAGGGATACATCCCCTGCCTTTGTAGAAACCATCTACCTAGCTGAGACAGAAGGATCAGGATGAGCAAGGACAGCCCCAACCTCTGCCATGGCATGAGCAGCTTTATCAGTGGGAAGAGGATGAGGAAAAGGCACTGCTAAGCTGGGTTCTGCTGCAGAACAGAAAATGCATTGTTAGTAAATCAGACTTTGGAACTGCTTAAGGCTTAAACACAGCTTCAATTAATTAACCTTTCACAGCGCAGCACAGCCCCAGAGTGAATACAACACTATTCAGTCCCCTGACTGCAGATTTTGTTGCAAAATAAACAAGTTTTTCCAGGGCTGGGCTTGATAGTGCTGATCAAGAGGTTGGGTTGGGTTCAAAGTCATCTCAAAGTCCTAGTGGGGATACGAAAATGGTTGTAACACCTAGAGAAAATTACCTTTAGCGAAATATTTGTACACAGCACATGTTGTAAAGCCCCAAATGGTGTAACAGAGGTGCTCTTTAATAAATTCTATGAGCATGTTTCCCAGTAGTGTGAACCTTGTGGGGTTTGTTTTTTATTGCCTTATTAAAATCTGTTTCCAAGATGCTCAAGCAACATTTTCCCACCTATTTTTTATGCATAATTACTTTTTCTTCCCTATGTTAATTTTATTCCTGTAAATGTGCCCTCTGGACCAAGCAGTGCCTCCCCCATGGTAACACAACTCTTGTCACATTGGTGAAAATGAAGGATGGAATTTGATCCATCGAGGTCAATACTTGACCTCTCAGCCTTTCTGAAGCTGAGAACATTCTGCAGCAGTTTCACCAGGTAAACGCTGTCCTCCAGTAAATGAGGAAATGGCACCAACATTCTTGCACCAAAGTAAAACAGAGGATTGGGAATATTTCTTCAGCACAAGGGGAATGACAGCTGGAAAAGAGCCACTGCTGCTGGACCCCTCAACCCCCTCTGAATCAGAGCTCAGGCTCAAATACAGGCAAGAATCATTAACTGCTGCAAACCACAGAACAGGGCAGTGTGTAAAGCTGCTCTGGGAGTGATGGGATACCAGCACTTCCAGGGAATGGGACCCTCCTGGCAGGCTGCTCTTGCCAGCAGTTTCCATCTAGAATAATCCATCCAGGGATGGTTTCCATACTGCTGGCCATATGTTCATAGTAGCCATAGCAGAGACACAACTTCATAAGCTCTGTAGGGAACGTGGCCTGCAAGTGGTTTAGGGTATGGCCTCTCCCATGGGGAAAGCAGCTCGGCCTCGACCTCCAGGAATTCCTTCCAGCCAACATTTCTGTGATGCAGTGATCCTTTGTCTTTTCCTGTGGCAGGGCCTTGGCCTGACAGCTGCTGGGGTTCTGAGTTACTTCTCTGGCTTGGACTGATTGCAAGCCAAAGGAAATGAAGCTGACAGAATCCCCCCAAATGCTGTGCTGTCATAATCCCTGCTGGGGCCTCCAAAAAGGGTGTGGAGCAGGAGCAGCATCCCAACAGAGCCCTGGCTCCATCCCCTCCAGCCCGATGGGCACCAGGGCTGAAGAAATCCAGGATGGCAACACAGATCACAAAACAAAAAACGAGACCTGGAGAAGAACCACATGTCTGAAGTACAATTCCTTGATACATTTTCCTCCTGGCATGACATAATTCTATTTCTCTCTCTCCCAGGTACAGCCAATGATCCCCTCTGATGAAGTTACTTAGCCAAAACATGAAAAGAAAATAAAGAACTACCCCATATAGTCCTCAGTTAAACTTCACTTTGAGACACAATTTTGTTCTTTGATGCCCACAAAGCAGATTCAGCCTGCTGGGTTTTCATTCTTTATTTTAAAATGTTTTCACAAGTAGCAAAAGTCTGGATTTTTGAGGAGAAAACCAGAAATGTTGTCTATTTTCAGAATGCCTATAAAGACAGATGCTTTCCCCCTTTGTATCAGAACACAAAATGATTATAAATATATATGTCTGTATATAAAAATAAATGATTTGGCACTAATAGATCCAACAAAGACAATTTCAATGAGAGACAGAGACAAAATAAAAGAAACCCTGTAACATCACAATTTTAAAAATCCCTTTTTTAAAGGTGTTCAAACATTCTGACCTTCCACTGAACATGAAAGAGGGGAGGAGCACCCAAAATGCCACTGAAATGGGCAAATGGTTCACAACGACTACATTTTGTATCATTCACAATTTCACACAAGTTATTGTGACAAGGCAGATATGAAAGTGTCAGAAGTGCATAAACTTTAGGTTTTCATAGAAGAGGATACATATTTAAAGCATATTTCATGTTTTAGGGCTGTTACCTCACTTTACCCCAAAATAATTATTTTAGCCTATAACATAAATAGTAACTTGTAATAGAGCAACAGCCCCATAACAGTAAGACCTTCCCAGCACCCAAGCCAAGCAGAGAGAAAGGCCAGGGCACCACAAGCAGGGTGGTAACAAGATCCCAACATCTTTCACCACTAACTGGAATATGGCAGTTAAATATGGCAGTAATATGGCAGTCAATATTATTTATCTATTTGAACTCAAAACATTTAGAGATTCAGCTCCTCTGTTTGCTTTCCCTTCCAGAACCAGCACTTTCCCTGCTGGGTGATCACCAAACCATCCATTACAAACATCATCATTTTTCCTGCTGTTATTTTCCCCTCACATGCAACACAGCAAGTCCCAAACCATCAGGACTCAGAAGACACCGCACGAGGTTCAAGCTGCCAAAACTCTCGCTGGTTTTGATATACCTTGCTCAGAAGAGGCAGCAAGGGGAAGAGGAGGAGAACCCACTTGTGGTTTTTCCATGTCAGTGCCCTGCTGGCCCATCCCGGCCGTGTCTCCCCATCCCACCCTTATTCCCTCGCAGGGTGCAGCGTGGGCCATGGCCTCCCTCTAGCGTCCACAGCCCGGGCTCCTCTGCCTCAGCTCCCCCTGAACGAGTCCTTCCAGCTCTCCAGGCAGGAGGAATCTGCTTCGGTCCTGCGAGTAATGACTTATCATTGATGTTTATAGGCTCTCCAGAGTATGAGAATTCACTGAGCCCCCCCGGAGCGCCTGGGGATCAAGCAGCCTCCTGAACCTCTTCTGTAATTAACATTTAACGATTATGCAGAAAGCCCGAGGCAAGCAGCTGTCTCCACTTCTGCAGGAGAGGCCCCAGGGCAATAGGACCAAAGACAAACTACTCAGAAACCCCTCATCAGCTTAACTTTCCTCCTCCCGTGCCCACGGACTTCTCACTCGTTCTGGCAAGACAGGAAGGTGCAAATGTCACCTTGGCACGATGGCAGCAGTTACTTTTGCAGAAGAAACACCCAGCTCCTGGGTCTATCCAAAACCAGCTCCTGCTGCCAACATGGTGTGCATGGATGGGCTTCACCATGCTCAGGTCAAGGGCTGCTGCTGTCAGCCAGGGGGAACCAGCAGCAGCACCTGGACAGGATTTGACAGCATCCCTGCTAAGGGATCATTCACTGACAGGGAGTGTGAGGGAGGGAGCAGGAGCCCATTTCTGTCTCAACCCTGCTAATGCTTTAAAACAAAGCTAAAAA
>VYZP01047094.1:0-26653 GCA_013400635.1 Hypocryptadius cinnamomeus | reverse complement strand
AAAAAAAAAAAAAAAAAAAAAAAATCACATCCAGATGCAAGCTTAAAAATGTAAACTAGTAAAACATTAAGCTGTAAAATCAACATTAGTCAGTGGCTGAAGTAATGAACAAAGGGGCAGAGTTCAAGCAACTGCAGATACATAAGCAAGATTCCTCTCTTCCCCAATTTAAAAAGTCAATATTTACTGTAAATCTGTTTAATACACCAATGGATTGCTTTAAACACTCCTTTGGGTAGAACTCCTGACCTCCACCCTGGAGCACTGATGAGATCCACTAGCCATGGGCAGGATTCAAGGCCAAGTCTAACAAGCAGAGCAGTCCTGACATTGCTCTGAGCCTTAGTCACAGAAATACAGTAATTATTGTGGCAGTTAATTAAATTAGGCTCTTTCCTATTAATGTAACATTTGCTTCCATATTTTAAACAGCCCAAATGTCAATTCAATACACTCCTTATTCAGTGTTTAGCCCTGTGCCTTTGAGGCATCTCAAAAGCTGCTGTGTTTTTGAAGGCCTTTAAAGGTGAAAGAATTTGAGATCTGGACCCAGTGAGGTGCAGACCTTGGTCAAGTCAATGAGCAACAGCAGCCCCTGCTTTGTGTAGTAAGGGCTGTCACTGAAAAGATGTATTTTAAGACTGAATTTCTCCTAAAGGAAAAGTAAAAATTTAGTAATATCTGGGAATAATATAATGTTGATATAAGGTCACTGAATCAAATGTGACCTGCATAGAGATAGACCTATCCAATATAGTAAAATTCCCACAAGCCTTGATGTTACTGTAGCTTTAAAACATTGACAAAACCTGTAGTTTGAGGCTCTGAGGTCTTTCTAATTCTTACAACAGAGTCTTCCTGTATCAGAATCTTTAGATGTGTATTTTCAGTATTTTTAGTGAAAGTCCTTACTCCACAAATGCTGGATGCTGCTGCTCACTGACTTAACCTGGAACACCAACACAGTTGTTTTATTTCCCCTCAGAGTTGTGAAGAAGTGCTGGAGAGAGTTCTTTGTTCCCAATCACAGGCTCCAAGCAAGGATCCAGGCTCTGAAGTGGTGGAAGACCCTGTGTCAAGGACACCCCTGGTCCGAAGGCACAACCAGGACAGGTTACAAGAGCACCCAGCTCTCAGGACTTTGCATCAGGGCAGCATGAGGGATTTTGCCAGTCTCGTCCAGAACCATTTTTTGGTGCAAGGATTGGTGTAGTCACAAATCGTAATGAACCGTAAGATACTCGGAAACTCGTTCTTCATGGATTTGTACTTGACTGGAATCAGCCGTTTGTGACGAGCACCTGAAAGAGAGGTCACACACAGAGGGTTACACAGAGCCACAGGCAGAGCCCACATCCATTCCCTCCCCACCACAGCATGCACATCACAAAATCCAGGTGTGCTCCTGATTGGGCATCATCTGATTATATTGCAACCAGCTCTCACTCTGGAGAGCATGTCTCTGAATCCTGATTTACTCAGGCTGCAGATGTTCCCCAAGGAATCCCCCTGCTAATATGGACTGCTGGTTTTGAGACACCACGAGGTGAGAGCACCCTCCCTGTGACTGCTGCTTCTTGAAGGAGCAGCTCTTCTATGGAGGAGTTTCTCCCCTTGTAGCTCTCCACAGGGACACCTGCCACCACCTGCACTGTGCCCAGCACACATGATGACACTGAGACTGGGATGAGAAATAACCAAGATTTCATAATTGCAGCAGATGCATGGAGCTCCCAGAGCCTGCCACCAAACCCTTCTGTGCATTACTGACACCTCACACAAACAGGTAATGCTGTGACTTCTCTAAGCCTGTACTTCCACCTGTGTTCTCACTGGCAGAGCTCAGGGCATTCCATACAGATGGAACTTCTCTTCCTGTTCTAATGTGATGCCCACAAAAAGCTGGTGAAGAACTAAAAGGACTTTTCTACATATCTTGATGACTGGGGGCTGATACAAAGTCCTGGGAGTGTTCAATGGATTAACTGATATCATGTGAAATCAGTGTGTCAAGGAAGATCAAGTGAATTCCTGTCTCTACCACCAGCTTCTAGTCTAACTTCTGGCATGTCCTTTATAATATCATGTCAAATGCCTCATCTAGAAAAGAGATTTTATATCCAGATACTTTTCCCAGTTCTACATATCCTCCATACTATTAGGCTGGGCTGCACTTACTCCCCAGCAACACAAACAACTGTAGAACAACTACTGGCTAGAAAAAAGCAATCACAGCAGACTTGGCAGAAGTAAATTGGTGGCTTTTCAATTCAGAACAAAATATGTAAAAAATTACCTAACCTAAGTTGAACATTCATTCCATATTTTGTTTACCTATCCACAATACTCAAGATCCCTGCAAGAATCATAAAATGGAATGGGTTTGGTTGGAAGAGGCCTTGAAGATCATCCAGTTCCAACCCCCCTGCTATGGGCAGGGACACCTTCTAGACCAGGTTACTCAGAGCCCCACCCAGCCTGGCCTTGAAATCTGCATGTTCATTACCTGTCACCCAATTCTCAGCTTTACTCACATCCTGGATTTATTATACTACTTGTCTCTTGAGCAGCAAATTTTCCTGTGGATCTGGAAGCCCTTCACAAGCCTGACATGCAGCTCTGACATTTCTGGATCAGGCAGCATTACCCCACTGACAGCTGGAGCAGTGCAGCACAGGCAGCTTCTCGCTCACAGCCATGTGAGGAAGGTCAAGAGCAGGGCAAGGGACCCAGCCCAAGCCCCTGCCTGCACAATCAAATTATGAAGCCCCTGTTAGCTCCAGTGGTACAGTGCCCACTGACCTCAGCTGAAGGCTTAGATGTCACTGTAATAAAAAGGATAATGTGCAATTGTAAATGAGATATTTCTGTGATCTTACCTGGGGAAAGACTAAGAGCAAATTTGGTCTGGAAGTCACATTCATCGCTTTCCAGGTAGTCATCTGAAACGACAACCACCATCCTCCGACACCTGGAGATTAAACAGGAGAGAAAACAAATAAAATGTCAAATGAGATGGTTTTCATTCCCACAAACTGAAGCATGTACTGCTCTGAATTGCTCCAGTGGAGAAGGACCTGGCTGTGTTCCAGCAGGAATTAACTGCAGAGCAGGAACAACTGACAGACACATGATAATGTTACACAATAAAACTTGGTTACAGATACACACGTACCAAAAAATGAGGAAACAGTGAAGTCCAGACTGTCTGTGCAACCTTTACGTGATCCTGTGTCTATATATGACACACAAGGCAATGAAAAGCAATTGAACATAAGTAGCATCACCACAGTGGCACCTCCCTCATGAACACAATGAAGCGACACACTGGGGAAAGCCTGAGTCGTCCTTCTTGAGCCAAGAGCGTAAAGCAAACCCCATTAAGACATTCTTGTGGATTTTTGCTGTTTCACTGGCACCACGCTGCAGACATCACTGTAAAATGAAAGTGATGTTCCACTGCACTCACAGCTGGCCCCAACAGCCATGGTTCACTTACCTCCTCTCTATAAGTTCTCCACTGATGGACCACACACAGGCTCCTGGCAAGACATCCCGATCAAATACACAGAGCTTCAGTTTGAACTCTGTTTGCTCCAGCTCCCTGATCATCTCCTGGACAAACTGGAGGTCTTTCTGACAGTAGCAGATGAAGGCATCAAATATCTCTGTTCCACTCCCTGAAACCATTAAAAATGTAGCTGTCATCTTCTGCTATAAATGAAGTTCATTCCTGTAGTGAACTTTCAAGAGCTCCCACAGACTTTAACTCAGAATCAGGAGTCTGACAGAAAAGCTCTGGCCAAACTTGAAAAGGTAATATAGCCTTTTATTAGATGAGCTGCCCTTCAGCCCAGACTCCTGTCCTTAACAGGGCTGGCAGGAGGCAACACTCATCAATGCCCTGGCTGCTTTCACTGGCCAGGCTGTTCACACACACCCACGATACCTGGCAGGGTCAGGGAAAGGAGCTGAAGTGCAGACAGGCAAAATCTGTGGAGGCAGTAACATCCAGCTACAGGGAGTCTGGGTGGAGCTGGAGGGAGCAGACTACCCAGGGGATGCAACTCAGAGCCCTGACACTCTGGGATTCCACTGAAAGTTTCACATCTATAATATCCTTGTGGCTCTGGGTCCTTTTTCCCTAGTTCAGGTCACAAAGATTCAAACTTCCCAACCAAAACAGCTTTCAGCAATGTCCTGCCATCTGCTGTCGATGGAGCTGTGGGGTGAGCCTTGAAATTTGGAACCTGTCATTTTTATAGCTGTCAAACTTGGGTACCTGAAGTCATACCCTAATGGGCCTGTTTTCCAATTACATTAGTGGCTGGCAGCTCTTGTTTATTTAACAGTTATCCAAATATTAAAGTGCTGCATTTTAAGGGCAATGTTTCTCATAATTAAGTGACTTAATACTGCTGGATAGTTTCCAACTGTGTTATTTTTTTTCCATATCAATGTCACTACAGATACATTCAATTTTTTATGCAGTTAAAGCCTACCACAATGAAAAAATAGGTCAGGCTCTAAAAGCTGCTGAGGAAAGTATCAACCCAGCAGGCAGATTCAGCCCAAGAAGCAACCAGTGAAGCAGAAGGGGAATGTCTGCCAGGTCAGTCAAACTGAGGGTACTGCTGCAGGGGCATGGCGCTAACTTGGGGGTCACATCACGCAAAGCTGCCATGTACAAACACCAGAATATTGGTCTGTGGACATTTGGGGATGGTTGGTGATGTCCACACACGCAGCAAAGGTGGCCAGCACACACATGTGCACACACCTGGCTGCACATGCAGGGCTGCACACACAGCAATGCACGCACACAGAACCCATTTCCTCTCTCCACCCACTGCACACCCAGTCCTACTTCAAACCCACTTCCTTTTCATTCAAGGTGGTTCCACCTGCCAAAGACAGGGCAGGGAAATCACCTCTGACACCCTTCCCCCTGGGCTCCAACCCCTTGAGCTTTCAGCAGCTGCTGCTCTGGGCCAGGCTGGGCTAAGGGACATATTTCTGTGAAGTCCCCTCCCATGTGTGTCCAGTGGCTCCATGCCAGCCTGCTCCTGTGTGAAGTATTTCCCAGGGTTGCTTTTCCTCTCTGCTCTAAGAAACGGGAAAAATGAAGAAAGCATTCTGGCCTGGGGTATGAAAACTTGTGGGAATTATGGAACCAAACAGGTTTTCTGCACTTCCCATGGGGAAGGCAATTCCAACAGGAGGTATGAAGCAGCAGTGGAAGCAGGGGCTCTTACCATATGGATCATCCCTGATGGTGATGCCCATCAGTTCCGACGTCTTCGGCACGCTGCTGTCCACTGCTGGCACTTGGAGGGGCTGGTTGGCCTCTTCCTGCTTCCTCTGCAAGTACTTCTTACAGTCCTCCTCTGCAAAAACACACAGCCAGGGCAAGAGGCTCCTGTGACGTGGGTTGACACTGCTGGAGTTCATTAAAACAGGAATAGCTACTTCATGGATCAGGGATGCTAGAAGGAAACCCCTGTCTGGTTTTTTCAGTATGTAGCATTTCTCTCACCTCTTTCTGAATGTCTTGATGCTGCTTCCACCACCTCCTCTTAGCAATTAATTCCTGAAAATCACTCTTGATATTTTAAGAAGTACTTTCTTTTACTTGTTTTATTCTTCCTCCTCCTCTTAGCTCTACTATGGCCCAGTACACCTTTAATACCAGGAATAAGGTGCAGAGCAGGTCCCAACTCTGCTATCTGCTCTCACTGTTCTGCATTTTGGAGTATTTGAAATCACAAAATAGTGGGGGAGGTTTTCATGGTGTCAGTCTTTCTGCCCATGTAAAGAGCCATTAGACAAGACAAAATGGCCTCAAGTTGCACTAGGGGAGGTTTAGATTGGAAATTAGGGAACAATTCTTCACTGAAAGGTGGTCAGGCACTGGAACAGGCTGCCCAGGGCAATGGTGGAGTCAGCATCCCTGGAAGGATCTAAAAGATGTGTAGATGTGGCCCTTGGGGACAGGGTTTAGAGGTGGCCTTGGCAGTGCTGGGTTAATGATCCTGTAGGTCTTTTCTGACCTTAGCAATCCTCTGCAGACACACAAGAGCTGATTCACATCCCAGCCTTTGCCAGCCAGGACAACTGCAGGTGACAATGACTATCCACACTCACCACATACAGCAGGACCAGGTAAAATTCTAAGGAGCTCCTGAAGCAGCTTTTATGTTGAGCAACAGGAATAGGGATCCTCTTATCCCAGGCAGAGTAGACATGATACCCACCCTGAGATAACTGAAGGGCAAAGACTTGTCACAGTCACTGCTGTGAACTTCCCAGTCAGGTCAGTGATGGGCACAGATCTATTATAAACAGACTTGGTTTAAAAATAATTCATAAATCTAAATGTGAAGCCTTTGGAGAACCAGCAAGAAACTCTGCAGCCTCTGCTACTCTGTAATTACAGAAGAACTGAAAGTAAAAGGAGTTTTGAAAAAAGGAATCATGAAAAAGATGAAACTCCCTAGGGACTATGCCTTTACTTAAGAATAAAAAAAAAACCCAACAAGTGGTAATCAGTACTGATCAGCTGGCACAGCTGACTGGTGCAAGAGCAGAGCAAAGGATCCCTTGGAAGTGCAGGATGCTGGTAGTGAGTCCTCCTCTAACACAACCTGGCACAAGCAGGTCTGCAGGAGCCCCAGCCTGAGCCCCCATCCCCTGCTTCTATCTCAGCTTTGCATCTTGTTACCGGATTATCTCCAATCTAATAAGGCTCAGATCTGATCAAAGCTTTTCCTGAGGCTGAGGCATTCCACATCTGCCTTTCTCCTCCCCTCAGCCTCCCCAGTCCTGCAGAGGGGAGAATCAGCCACATTCTTTACCAGACAGAAGGTTCAGATTTCACATCTTGCCTCACTAAAGCCCTGACTCAGATCCCACCTCTCTGCCAGCTGCCTGTTGCGTGAGGTGTGTCAGCTAAATCAGTATCTTTGAAATCATGATTAAAGTCACTTTGAAGTTGCCAACAGGTTCAGCAGTCTCAGAGGAAGGACTGGCACACAGCCACCACCTTAAGTGTGCCTTGATTCCCTTGGGAGCCAGTTCCACAATCCAAAATACTGCTGAATAGGCAAGAAGAGGCAATTATTTAACAGCATTGCATAGTGCTCAATACAGAAATGTTCATTTTCAGTGTATTTGCTCTGTCTTCTCTCCTTGCCTCTGATTTGGGATGGATCAGTCCCCAGCTGGAAACAGCACCTGATTGTACAGGTTAATGAGAGTGAACAAGGATCAGGGATGACTTTAGGACCATAAAGTGAAACTCCTCCAAGTTATCCTCCTTTACCAAGCACCTTACATTCCTCTGGTAGTCAAACAAATTCCTGAGGAACTGGAAAAAAACAGAATATAAACAAAAAATCTAAAGCACAAAATCAGTAGCATGATGAGAACACAGAGAAAAAAGACCCAGTAACTGTCAGGCAGGAAAGTAACTCTTCTGTAACAGGTCAGGGAAGAAACAAAAGTCACTTGAGTTTCAGCAGGAAAGAGCACAAATGTATCAAAGCAAAAAGCTTCACCTCCCTGAAGATGATTTTACAGGGAAACAAACTGCTGAGGAAGATCAGAGTTAGGGCAGAGCTGCTGGGATATCAATACTGATATTTTCTGATTCTGAGATGGATTCCACTGAAGAAGTTCCAGTGGTACACAAAGATGCCTTGGCATCAGGAAATATCATGCAGAAGAGTACATGAAACCTTTTTCTTCCTTTCCTTTCCTTTCCTTTCCTTTCCTTTCCTTTCCTTTCCTTTCCTTTCCTTTCCTTTCCTTTCCTTTCCTTTTCTTTCCCTTACTTCTGCAAGAGCTCTCGGCATCAGCAACAGGTCACAGCCTCTCAGTGAAGTCCTCAGCCAAAAATCATAAAAGAGGAACAGCCACACTNCCTTTCCTTTCCTTTCCTTTCCTTTCCATCTCTAACTTCTGCAAGAGCTCTCGGCATCAGCAACAGGTCACAGCCTCTCAGTGAAGTCCTCAGCCAAAAATCATAAAAGAGGAACAGCCACACTGGTCAGGCTGAAGGTCCACTGGCCCCAAGCCTCATCCTGTGTCAAGCACTGCATAAAACCAGGTGTCCAGTGGGGAACATAAGAATAAAATAAGCTTACAGATATATTTCTCTAATATATATATGAATGTATTTCCCTAAAATCTATCTTTTAGGTATAATCCACAAATCTATTTTTATAATCTACATTTTGGACTATTCACAGTTAAGGAATTTCCTGAGCCACAGAGAGTATTTTTGTTGAACAGCCGTCAGTGGGCCCCTCTTCCAAGAATTTTCCTGTCTCCTCTTATCAGCATGACCCAACTCTGGGTAAAACTTGTGATTTTCCTGCAGCCCAGGCTCTTCCCAATCCTTCTGCTGGAGTCTATTCCAGCTCTGACAAAGCCCATCCACCACACTCCCTTCCAGTGGGACAGACAGGTCCTGAGCTGAGGGCCAGAACCAGCCTGGGTGATCCCAAGGTTTTTGTGAAGCCACAAATCTTCTGCACATCTGGAAGCTCGCCCAGATTTGTTAGGAATCTCTGATAAGCAGATCACAAAGCACACTGATGCTTTTGTCTTTCCCAAAACCTGGCCTTCAGACTGTGATCTAAAGTAGGAAGAACAACAGGACCAAAGGGAAGTCCTCCATCACTTCCTGGTCAAGCTCTCTACAGAGATGGATTTCTACATCTTCCTTTATCTCCATGAGTAACAGGAAGTGAGATTTATTACTTCCTCCTTGCTAACTCAGTAAGCTCTATTATACAACACAGGCCTTCAGGGAATTCTCTGGCTTTGGAAATCATTCGGCAAAAAATTTCCCCTTCTGATGACAGCTGAGTTCCCTCTGAATTTCTCTGACCACAAAGAATACAAAGAGATCAAAAAAGAATAAGTTATCAGAACAGCACAAGGACCTTCATTCTTCTCACTGACCTGCCTCAATTCTTCCAGTTTGCATGGATTTCTTCCCCCTGACATTATCCAATTCGGTGCATCCCTCATCTTCCCCAACAAACATCTTCCTATCACATAATTTTCACACTGTCTCCTGGCTAACACGGCTAAGAACATCTTCTGACAGACAGAAACTTTTTAGTTGAAGGTTTGGGATAAGCCAGGGTTCCAGGCTACTTTGCAGGGTTCATGGTTAGCAGAAACACAGCACACATCTCTCCTGGAAGGCAGGTGAGACTTCTGTGAATCACAGAACAGTTTGGGTTGGAAGGGACCTTACAGGCCATCTCATTGCAACCCCTGCCATGGGCAGGGACACTTTCCACTAGCCCAGGTTGCTCCAAGCCACTTCCAACCTGGCCTTGGGCACTTCCAGGGATGGAGCAGCCACAGCTTCTCTGGGAACTTGTGCCAGGGCCTCACAACCCTCACAGTGAAGAATTTCTTCGCAATAGCTAATCTAATATCTAATCTAAATCTCTCTTCTTTTAGTTTAAAACCATTCTCCCTTATCTTATCACCATCCACCCATGCAACAAGTCCCTCCCTCTCCTTTTATAAGCCCCCTTTAGGCCCTGGAAGGGGCTCTGAGGTCTCCCCGGAGCCTTTTCTCGTTCAGGCTGAACACCCCCAGCTCTCTCAGCCTGTCTCTATGGCACAGGTGCTCCAGCCTCCGGAGCATCCGACAACGAAGAGGATGTCACTCCATAGTCTGGAAAGCGCTTTTCTTCTCGAGCGGGATTTTTTCTTAACCTCACCTCCGCGGACAGAGCAGAAAAGACGAACACAAACAGGGCAGACGAACACAAACAGGAAAGACCAACGCAAAGAGCAAGGACCAATATGAACAGAAAGACCAACACGAAGAGCATCCCCTCCCTCCCGAGGGATGAAGGAGGGCAGGCTCCGGGATTCCCCGGGCTCTCGGGACTCCCCAGGCCATCCCCTCGCTCCCAGCGCCTCACCCACGCTGCCGGCCAGGTCCGTCAGGACATCATCGCGACCCAAGCGGCGCAGCACATCCAGGAGCTGCCCCACGGTGGCCCCGCCGGGGCAGCGTCCCGGCCATTCCTCCAGCAGCGTGCCCGTGGGGTCGGGCAGCCCCTCGAGCCGCCGGATCTCCAGGAAGCTGCAGCCCAGCGCCTCCGCCAGCGCCGTCCAGTCCGCGGCCGCGGCCGCCCGCGGGTTGAGGTAGAGGCCGAGGCGGCGGCGGACGCCGTAGTTCAGCGCTACCATGGGCACGGCGTGCATGTTCAGCGGTGGGACGGGGCTGGGGCTGGCAACAGGGTCCGACGGGGCCGTGGCCATGGCCGTGCCGCGGTCCCAACTTCCCCTTCCCGGCACTTTCGCTTCCCGGCTCGCCCCGCCTCTCCACCGCCCCCGCGGGGCTCTCTCTGCCCGCCCGCCATGCCTCCCTCACGGCGCGGGCCCGGACGGGTCGGCACCGGGATGGTGTGGGCAGCTCTGGCTCAAGTCAGGAAGGGCATTCAGGGACTGGAGCGGGTCCAGAGAAGGGAGTGGAGCTGGGGAATGGTCTGAAGCACACGTCCTGTGAGGGAGGCCGAGGGTGTTTAACCTGGAGAAAAGGAAGCCAGGGGATACATTATCACCCTCTAAACTCCCTCCTGACAGGAGGCTGGTTGTAGGCTGTGTGGGCTGGCCTCTTCTCCCAGGCAATAAATGATGGGGCAGGATGACAGTCTTAAACTGTGCTGGCCAAGTTCAGGTTGGACATCAGGAAGAATTTTTTTCACAGAAAGGATGATTACATTGGAATGGGCTTCCCCAGAGAGGTGGTGGAATCACCACTCCTGGAGCTCTTTAAGGAAAGACTGGATGTGGCACTCAGTTGAGATGGTGATGTTGGGTCACAGGTTGGACTTGATGATCTCAAGAGGACTTTTCAAAAAAACTGATTGTGTGGTTCTCCTGCTGGGCTTTGTCCATAGTGTCCTACCCTCTGGAGTGGCCTGGACAGGGATCTGTGCTGTGTGAGACACTCAGTGCTGTCACTAAATCTGTTTCACTCTATTCCTTCCCAAATCACCTCCTGGTGGCTTCCTTCCCAGGCCCCTAATACAACAAATGGTAGAATTGTTAATGTGGCCTTGACAGGGCTTATGTTCAAAATCACTTGGTTTTTCTGCTTTTGGCAGAACAACTTGCTCATGTATTCAATGTCTGTTTATTTCTCACCCAGACCTGAACCCATCAACCCAGAGCGTTCAGAGATTTTACAGTATTGCAGTTATTCTTTACAGAACAGGCCCAGTGGACCTCTAGTAGCAATAAATCCAGAACCGTGTCCCATCTTTGGTGGTCAAAGTGTTCAGATCTGGGCTCCCCTCAGATAACAATGCTCCATGACAGCACAAATACGGCCATCTCCAAATTCCCAAACTCTTCCAGCAAGTACAACTTTCTGCATAAAAATAAAATCCTAAAACTGGTTAAGGAACAGTTTCAAATTGTTTTTGATGTTGAGTCACACACAGTTCTTGGCTATGAACTGAACATTTTTCAGCTTCCAGGATGGTACCAAATCAACAGCCACAGAAATTTTCAGGAGGAACACACTGCTTCTCCAAAATACTGCAGGAGACATAGTAAAAGAACATCCTCTGTAGTCTCTGTGGAAATGAGGAAGATAAAATATTCCAGTAGCAAAACTTTTAATTGCACAACGATTGGTGGGTTTAAAACTTTAAGAAATTAAAAATAAGCATAAGAAGTGTCAGTTCTGACTGAAAACACCTGCCACATAAACCACTGGCTCCAGATAGTAAGGAGAGGTGCTAATACACAACCTCCAAACACCCACATCCAGTGAGTGTCCCTGGGAACACCAGGCAGGCAGACCCTGTGTTATTTTACCATGCCAAACCTGTATCTTTGGCTTGTTCAAGGTGATTAACTATTATCCAGGCACCCTCAGCAACAAAACCTCCTGCTGAGCACTCCTTCAGCCTTCAGCAAGCATCTTTCTTGCGAGAGAAGTAAAAATCTATCCCTCTGTCCTTGTGCTGCGCTGGTCCCCTCCTGCCCCTGGGATGGGGACTTCCTCCCTGTGGCAAATGACAAGGAACAGTGAGATATTTACTGATGCTGCAGAGTGGATTTGGTCACAAAGCAGTGCTGACATCCAGGAGAATGTGCACATGGAACTTCTGCCTCCCAAGTTCACTCAAAAAGGCAGGAAAAACTGACAGGCACTGCTCTAGGCTGGGATTTAGGAAACCAGGTTTCTGGTAAGGTGAACTGGGAAAGTTGATCAAAATTGAACTTTTGCCTGATGGAGAAGCTTTTTGGCTTCAAGTTTCATCACTGCCTCAAACTGGTGTCTCACTAAGGTGCTCCTGCCGAGTCCTTTCTCTCATCCCAGGAGGTTACTAATCCAGGCCCTTCAACAGCACGGGTGAAGCAGAAGGCTTTGCTTCCACAAAACTTTCCGCTCATGGCAAAGGAATCTGGCCTAAAAATTTGGTACTGCACCTTGGGATTAAAACCTGAAATAGGGGCATGCTTCATTCTTCACTGACTTGGTGCAATCCCTAAATTTGAGCCTCCACAAAGTATCCTCACTCAGGAGGAGGCAGGGTAGATGCATGGGGGAAAGGCAAAATGCTGAACACTCTTGTGATACACAACCTTTGGTTACATCCATTTCCTTCCATACCCATCTCCTCCAAGAACAGTGTCCCAGGCAGCAGATAAAAGCTGTGACATGTTGCAGGATCAACAACTCATTCTGCCCCCATTTTAAAGGGAAGATACACTCAAAAAGCAAAGTGCAAGGAGCAGTTCCCATATTTACAGGTCTTGCTGACTCCAGTTTGGATGCACTCAAGCAGGAAGTTGGTTGTTTTTACTTCCACCTCCTGAACAGAAAGGACACTGGGTTGTTTCGCTTCTGTCCACCTGTATTGGGGGGGTGGTCACACCAGGAGAGGTCCTGGAGAAAACCCATCCCTCTGGTGGGGCTGCCAGGGCATGGAAGGATGCTCAGAAGGACATGCTGTGGCTAAGCCCTGCTGACTATACAAAGGACAGAGAAGCAGCAAAAATTTACACCCTTCACCACAGTGGGTAGGACAGACAGCTAAATAATCCTGGCTGCACAGTCCCTGCTGTGATGTAATGTGAGCTTGAATTAAAACAACTTTTTTCCCTTTACACCTGAGAAAGAAGAGCAGAACTCACAGAGACTGATGCAGAGCAGCCCCTGGAGCCCTCCCACCCCATCCCAGCCCTCCCAGTACTCACAGGCCTCTGCTGGATGTGTCGGCTCCACTCTGGGGCTGTCACCACTGGCTGTGGGTAGGTCTCACCCAGAGTTATTCCTGCCTGGGAGAGAGCAGCACTGCTCAGTGCCCAGGGGGTGTGGATGTCTGCTCCCTTTATGCCCTGCAGTTCTGGCACCCACAGCCGGACATAATCCCCCTGCAAAGAGAACCAAAGGACAGGATCCATTCAGTGACAATCTCTAAGTGCTTCCCAGCAAGGCTCTTTCTCAATGGGAAAGAGAGGAGCCAGAATTCCAGGTAGAGAAGCTGGTGCTGTACAGCATCAGTTACCTCTGACAAGCCTTAGCTCCTTTTGCTAAATCCTCCACCCAGAATTAGTGCTTAAAGAGAGACCTGGATGCTGGAGCTCTTCTCCCATGCTCACACTGCAGGCACAGGAGGGAGGCAGAGGTGCATCTTCAGCACTGTTCACCCACCCTGTTTAGGACATCCTGAAATGAAGTCACCCCCAAGAAGTTTGCTGTGACTGAAGGAAAATAGGATGGCTAGCTCAGCTGCACACTCTTGTGTTCCTGAATCTTTCCTATTAACTCTACTGCTCTGTCCTCCACTAGGACTAATTTCTGATTTCTTGTTAAATCCTGCCAGCTACAGTGCCAAAAGGCAACAGCACAGCCTGACGTGAAGCTAAGGAATAGTGTGGAAACAGGTAATGCAGTTTGTGAATACTGGCTAAGCACATGAAATTGCAATTTATCTGCAATTTCAGAGAGGACAGTCAGAGGAGTCACAGGTTTAATCTACTCTTCAGCACCTCTCAAGGAATGGTTCTGTCTCTCAGGTAACTCCTGAGTTCTCCAAGAAGCTGCTTTGTGCTCAGGGAAGCATCTGTGTGAGGTACTGATGGGATGTGGCTGTGACTCAGAAGAAATGGTGATGAAACACTCAGCACACTGACCAGGGAGGGTGTGGGGACATCCCTGGGGACAGCAGCAGGTTGTGAAATTATATTGTCCTGTACACACCAAGGAACCTGCCTGACTGCTGGCCAGGAGACACAAGAACTGGTTTTGTATCCACATTGATCTCCTCTGCTCCCTAAAACACCACATGTCCTTCCCAGCACTCATCCCTGTAAAACAGCAACACAAGACTTACATTCCCATCGTAATCCAGGCCTTGTTTGATCATGTTAAACTTCCTGTTCTCCCGTGGGTCGTTGCCAATGCCAGCGCTGTATAACCAGTTGCCATAATTGCTACAAACATCATAATCCACCTTGAGAACAGAGGGAGAAAACTGTCAGAAGAGCTGGGCTGGCCCTTGGTCAATCTTTTCGTCCATCCTTTAGCTCAAGGGGAAATTTCCTTGAATGGGATTCACTCCAGCCAGACTGGGATGGTCAAAGCTCCCCCATGCTAGTACAGGCATCTGGCTCAGGAAAGGACCTACATGGCTGCTTTTTAGTCTGGGATCAGCTTCCCAGACTACTTCAGATCATGATCCTTAGGTCAGAAAACAGATAAAAGTCCAACCAAAGTCTTTCTCAGTTTCCTTCCTTTTAAAGGAACATCCTTCTCTTTCTGCCATCATTTGGCAGACTTCACAAGTAGCCCTAGCATTTGAACGCTCATATTCCAAAAGAAAGTATTCAAATACGAGAGAAATTTTTTTCTGACCAGTTACCCAGACACCACACATTGCCAAATCATCTCTGCTGATCCTACTAGCCAGTTTGAAGTCTAACTCAGACTGTGCAGACAAACCACACAGTGTATATGAGGATGCAAACAATATAAACACTGCAGTTTTCTCCCATTGTCAAGTTATTCCTTCTCTAAACAAATAAAAACTCTCAAGGATGCTTATATAAAATGGAGCAAGGCTTTTGGAACAAGCGCAATTGAGAGCAGAAGATGATCCCATCTGAGTGCTCTTCAGCTGGACAGGGTGGCTTAAATCCAACAGCAGAAGTTTTCCAGTTGTAGGACAATTCAAACCCTGCTCAGGAGAGGAGTGGAAGTAATAGCAAGGAGGGCTTGGGATCTCTGAGCATTCCTAGGGATGTCTGTGCTGCAAAAGCAGCAGCTGTGGCAGAAAGAGCTGGTTCAGTGCCATTCTCTTCTCCCTTTATTGCAGCCACAGCAGCAACCAGCCCACAGAGAGAAGTTTCCAAGATCTCAGCCACTCCTTGGAGTGAGGAGCTCAATGCTCCAGGATGGCAGAAGGCTCTAGGAATGGGCTCTGTCAAGCTGCCCTTTCTCTGCAGAGCCAGTGAGTGCTGGGGTCAGGGTGAGCAGCAGCCAGCTCTGCTCCCTGTGCACCAGGCTTCCCCTTCCCAGCTCACTTCCTCCAGCTGGTGAGATAAGGAGGGAAGAAAGATGCCATTGGAGGCCTGATTGTGTGATTAACATGCAGGAAAGCATGTGTGGGAGGTGAGGGCAAATCCAAGGGGGCCTGGAGGAGGCAGGCTCATTTCCCCCTCAGCCTTGCCCCTTCCTGGCATTCTCTTCTGTTTGTTTCTCTGCCTTTCCTTGGGGCCTGACCCTGGGAATGAAATCAATGAAGTCAGAGCTGAGATATTCTCAGTTCAGGACACCAGTGGTCTCTGGCCTTTCCCCTGGCTCCAGCAGGTTGCAGGGAGCTTGTGCCTCAGTTTCCCTGCCTGTCTGGTGTGATGGCACACACAAACACTTGGTGGGCCTTTGCTGGCAGTATTGGAGATGAAACAGGCATTGTTTTCCTTTTTTTAGAGGCAAGTGAGACCAGTTTCAGTTCTGTACTGGCCTCTACCCTTCTACAGCCACATCTTCTCCACCAACCTGCTGTCTCCTATGTGCTGCTCTGGGGAGGCCACCAGGTTACAGTAACAGAGCTGTGTGACACAAGATGGGACTGAAGGGCATAAGGATCAGCCTGTGCCACACCAACCTACAGTGGCCATCAGCATCTGGGGCTTCCCTTGGTGAAAGGGCCAGTGCAGTGTGCTAAATTCTGCTTCAGCAAGGCTGGTATTCATGTCCTTAGGAATAAATGTAGGTAACACAGGCAGCATCTTTCTAGTGTGAGATCTTCCAGGTCTTCCTCACTTGTGGAACTGGACACACTTGTGGAAGGCTCTTGCTCTTATCTGGAAAAGTATCACTGCATGGAGCTCCCCAAACCCCTTTCTGGAGGATCCTAATGTCCTGCACCATGTTGTTGTCCAAGCCCGCTGCTGCTCACAGCATTGGCATGGGAGAGCACCCAGATTTTCCTCCTGCAGCCAAAGCCACGTCAGAGCCTAGCTCCAAGGAAGTTAAAAAAAATTACGTTCACAAAAAAAATCTCTTTAAATTGCAGATATTGGCAAGGCAACTGGGCTTTCTCTGCCCATCCGACACTCCACGTGTGGAAAGTTTTCTGATTGCCAGTTGCCTCCTGTATCCCACAGATAAGACCTTTAATGGGAGGCTGATGTGAGTATTTGGCTTTTTCAGTCAGTACCATGAGAATCCATAGGGGCTGAGGTCAGAAAAGTGACCCAGCTATTTAACTGAGCTCACACAGCTGCTGATTGATATATGAGAGGAACTGGTGCTCCAGTTGGCAGGGAGGCCTGTAACACCCCAGAATGAAGAAGGATGCCTCCAGCCAGGGTGGAGCTCCGTGGAAGCTGATCCAGCCATTGTCCCTACTTGCCTGTGCTTGACTAGCTGGCTTCCCAGACCACAGCCATCAATGCATAGACACTGTGCCAGCACACACTTCTTTTTATGTTCTATTTCTGGGCTGCCCTCCTCCCCAGCCTCTGGGGTGAGCAAATCAGAGCATTGTTAGCATAATTCATGTTTCAAAGTTTCGTCAAGTGCAACAGATCTCTGGCTAAAACCCTGCACAGAGGATCAAAGTTTACTGCAAAATTCCTAGCTGCATTTTTGCTGGTGGCAGCTCCACTGTGGCAAAATTCCTTTTACTTATGTGAGCTTTGGGAAGCTCACACCCTGCAAAAAGTATCTACACAGTCTTGTATCAGCCTGAAAATTATTCATCATCACCTGTACCCTTTCTTAGAAATCAGGGCTGTCCTCCTGCCTGTCATTAAACTCCAGGTATACAAAGAGCCCAGTCTTACCAGCAGGTATTCAAACCATTCTGCCCCCATCCTCCAGTCCAGCCCCAAGTCCTTGGTGAGGAAGCTGGCGACGTTTTGCCGCCCTCTGTTCGACATGAAGCCCGTGGCACTCAGCTCCCTCATGTTGGCATCCACAAAAGGAACCCCAGTTTTGCCCTCTGCAGAGACAAAACACAGCACTGGGATATCAGGATGCTTTTGGGCACTCATAAACCAGGCTATGGTCATGTATTTGCAGCCATTTCCAAGACAGTGCCAGTGCACAGCAGCAGGGAGAGATTTCAGTGTGGTTTAGCTGGAGTGCAGCCACTAAGATCTACTGGAAATTAAATTTGATATCATACTGAAAATTAAGCTGGGGAGAAGTTTTGGCAAGAAGGAAAAAAAAAAGTACAGAAAAATCTCAGACTGGAAAAACAATCAGGTGGGTTGCAGGGAATTTTGCAGAGTAAAATAAATATGCAGACAATAGTGAGATGGGCCAAGAACAGGAAGATTCTTGACAGGTGACTAACAGAGGGATGTATTGGACAAATCCCCCAGGGTTAGTACCTGAAAAGTAGAGTTTGTCTGTTGTTAAGGAAAAGATTTATTGTGCCTGGACGATTTATTTTATCCTGTGTGCAAATGGGTACACGTGGCATTAACACGAGACAAGATACAGAGGTGTGTATTGCACTGATTCTAATACTTTAATCTCTTAGTCCCTCCAAATTTTGAGGTATTATGCTTGCTATTCACGTTACAACAACAAAGTTGTAACAGCTAAAGAAAAGGCTGAGGGATTACAAAAGATGTGATTTAGTCTCAATCTGTTGTAACCTTGTAACCAAAAGCAAACAGAACCAAACAAAGCAGGCATGGCAGGCTAATATTGATAAGAAGGGCTGGTCAGCCTGTGTGACTAAACACAAGAGAAAAGCAGGTCACAAACACTCCCTCCTGGGCAGGAAAATCTACCAGCAGTGCACCTCACAAGGCAGGGTAACCCTGTGGGCTGCTCAGTCTGGGAAGGGAAGCCACACACATTCATACCCTGGTGATGCCAGTTTAAATGCCAGCCCTGGCCATGCTGGCAGCTCCTCTGCAGAGACCTGAGTCAGTGTTAGGGCACGTGTGAGCCCCAACAGACAGCTGGAGAACAAAGCACAGCCAGCCAAACCTGTGGTTTCTACTGACCTTTCCAACAGCTGAAGAGCTGAAGGTCCTTTTTCCAGGGGATCTCTTTACTTTGAAGCCCTGTGGAGGAAAATAATGACCTGCTGATGAAGAAATACTGACACAGGCAGTTACTCAGACCACAACACAGCCAGGGGAGCTTGGTTGACACGAGGAGTAAGAATGAAGCTCAGCCTCTCAGTACCATTACAAACAAACCTTCTGCACAGGTTTAGAGATGATCCATTCTTCCCCTCCAGTGTTGCAAAGGGGTGTCTTTTGCACACAGAGGGTGCTCGAGCCCTAATGGTTTTGTCTATTTGTTTTGCTGATGTTTACATTTATTTTTTTCTTTTTCAATTAAAAATAACCCAGACCTCACAAGTGGATATTTTCTTTTTCAGCTTTACTCCAGGACAATGTTTATGTGAAATCTGTTTCTGTAGCAGGTACTACACCCAGACTTACCTGGCAGAAGCCCCAGGTAACACTTTGCCCCTGCAAATGGGATAGGAACAGATGAGGGGGATGATTTCATGTTTGCAGGATCCAGTGGCAATTACAGCCTTCTGTGCAATGGAGTAGAAGCAGCAGGGACAACTCAGCTCTAGCTACAAACATTCCAGCCCACCACTGGCATCCAATGCCATCAGAACAGCCACACAGGCCTGGCAGATGTGACACAGACCCTGAGATGTGTTCCTCTGCAGCCACAGCTGGATGCCAGGCAGGCTGCCCTGGCAGTGCTGCATCCCCTGCAGAGCAGCTCACCCAGCACAGGCATCACCTGCAGGGTCTCTGACACATGGACTGGGTATTTGTTGTTGCATTGAGTGCTCAGACCCCCATTTCACATGCACACTCCTGTCATTGGGGCTGGAGGTGAATCTCATTGTGATTCCTATGTAGTGCAATATCTGGTTTCCTGGGATTCCACTCTGCTGGGTCAGCTCCTGCTCTGTCCCAGGTCCTCTGGAGAACTCAGGCAAGCCTGAAGCCTGGATTCTGCTGAAAGGTGGAATGTCTCTGGAAACAGCATCTTCAGTCTCCTTCTGCTGCTGTTTCCCACAGACATGTGTCAATAATACTCCCTGCATCTAATCAGATTTGGGGATCAGCATCCAGCACCATGGTGCTGAGGCACTTCTGTGCTAACAGAAAGTTCCCAGCAGCATCCCAGGGTGGTGACACCAGCACCATGACAAGAACATTTGTACAATTTAATGCCAACAGCCTCTCCTCTTACTTTCCCTGTTGTAAGAGAGTACCTTTCCCCCCTAAACGTGGTGATCCATACACACCTCTTAATGAGAAAATCCTTCTGCCGTATTTCAGGGCCACAAATCGAAAGTAATCCCTCCACAGCAGTTCAAACAGGATCCTGAAACACAAAGCCATCTCAGTATTTCACTGTGGCTCAGATATGATAACTGAACTAGGATTTTGCTTCCATACAACCCACCATTAACACTGCAAAGTTTATTCACAATGAGCAGTTCCAGGGATCTTCCAGGGATCTTCCAGGGATCTGGAATGCTCTTCCCAGAGAGGTGGTGGAATCACCATCTCTGGATGTGTTTAAGAAAAGGCTGGACATGGCACTTGGTGCTATAGTCTAGATTCTGAGTTGAGGTGTTAGGATATAGGCTGGACTCGATGATCTTAGAGGTCTCTTCCAACCTCATTATTCTGTGATTCCCCATGACACCAGCTCTTTCCCCAAGCCTGCTCACCTGGCTTACAGGGAAAGCAAACTCTGCATGAATCACTTGGGAAGCTTTCCTTAGCTCACAGGCAGGAGCAGAGTTTCAGGAAACATGTTTCTCCTCCATCCCTGCTGGGATGTAATTCTCCACAGAGCAGGGGGAGGGCCTGATTGAGCTTCACACTTCCGCAGGAAGAGCACATCAGCACATTCCTGAGAGCTTTGTGTTGATTTATTTGTGTTGATTTAAGCAATTACCTTTGCAAGGGACTCTAAGACACCTTTCAAAACTGGTTTACAGTGCTCCAGCCCATTGGATCAGGTGCTAGGCCCACGGAAAAAAAGGACAGGTTTATATAAAAACTTTTATATAAAAAGAACTTAAAAAATATCAGGCATATCAGCCTCAGAAACCTGCTTCAACTCTATGCCATATGGGAAGCACTCTGCTCAGCTGATTTTCAGGCTGACAAGATCCTTCTGGATAATCTGGTTACAGAACAGAATCACAGAATTAGGGAATCAGTTAGGTTGGAAAAGACCTTTGAGATTATCCAGGCCCATCTATGACCAAAGACCATGGTGTAAACCAGACCATGGCACCGAGTCCAGTCTTTCCTTAAATATCTTCAGGAAGAGTGACTCCACCACCTCCCTGGGAAATCCACTCCCAAATCTAATCATCCTTTCAGAGAAGAAATTCCTCCTAATGTCTAACCTGAACAGGACACTGTCCAAATCCTAAAAAGTATATAAAAAGTCATAACACTGAGGTTCAATGTGCAGCCACCATGACCTGTACTTCATTGTACAACTGACTTCCTGGGAGCTTGACAGCTTCATTTTTATAATTGCTGAACACTTTAAAATGCTAAAATCACCATAGCATGCCAGCTGCCAGCAGGCTGGCTGACTGTTAGATGAAAAACAGGAGTATGTTCATTTCTTGAAATCTTTCCTCTCTTAACTGTCTTTGAAGCAAAAAAAAACCCCAAACATACACTTCCTAGGTGTTGATATTTTATCTGTCATTTGAATTTTAATGAAACTGAGCATTTTGGCCAGAATGGTTGGCAGTGTTCAGCCTGTTCCTCACCAACCACTGTGCTGTTTGACATGTTGCAAATGTAACAAACCAAAATGAATATTTAGTTCTAGAGTTAGCACAGGCATTATGGTTTGGGATTTTTCCCATCCAGATCTAGTGTTAGGCCAGTCTCTAACATGACCCTGTTTCTCTATCAGAGCTCCAGGTTCTGATTCACAGTGTCTGGGCAGAGCTGAAAAAGTTCAAGGCCAGCGCAGGGATGGATAAACTGAGAGGTAAGGAAGAGCATGGCTGACAAGATGGGATGCATTAAACCCACTTCTCAGTGCCCTCTACCCCTCTGCTCTGATGTGGTGGTCATGGCCAGGTAGCTGAGCAAACACAGGGACACTTGCTGGACTTGTGGCCATGGGACCTTCAAACACCATGAGATTTGCACGAGTCACAGAGTCATTGAGACCTTTGGGCTCATATCCTCAGTCTGAGAAACCCTTTGGCTTTTATTTGTAAACTATTCCTCCTCATTTAGCCCATAAGAACACAGAGATAGATGGTGCTTATTTGCTGAGATTGTTTTCAAAAATCATGAGCCACGGTTTCCCAGCAATAATAATGACAACTGGTATTCATAATCTTTACTTACAAAGTGCCTAAAGCCCCTGGGTGTCGAAGACAGACTAGTAAAAAGAGAACTACAGTGCAACTCAGAGGAACCAGCCAGCAGGCACAGGTAAAACAAACATTAATTACTAAGACAGTTAACAAATCACTCTTCTGTGCATGAAATGCCAGGTTCCTTTTCAGAGAAAATAAGCCATGCTGATGGTGCAAAGACATACCAGTATGTGCTCTGATTTGCTGTTCTCTCTCTCTCATACTTCTGGATCTGCTCATAGATGTATCGAGGTGAGATGCAGCCCAGTGCCAGCCTGAAAGCAGAGGAATGATGTCCTGAATGCCACGCAGGACTGACAGCCTGATGTCAGCTCAGAGGGAGGAAAGGAGCAGTTTTGTGCCTAGAATTGTTGTTTTAAAGTTAGATTCAGCTTCCAGTTCTGTCCCTGACTTCCCAAATGGCTTTAGTCAAGTTGTAACTTCTCTGCAACTCTTCAAGAGAGAGAATTCTCTTCCAAGAATTAAGATCCTCTCCTTCCTGGGACATGACTGTTAGAGGAGTCTCCAAGCTAGAGATAAATCATTTTACTCAAGTTTGACAAGTTTTGTCTAAATGATTTAACAAACCCAATGACACACCCAGGAAAGAATCTCAAATATCAACCTCTGCATCACATGTTCTACCTGCCCTTTTACCACAAACCTCCTTATCCTATGCCCAGGGCTCCTTTTCCTGCAGAATCTCAGTGGCTCATTTGAGCACCCACAGAAGGCAAGTGACTGCTGAAAATCTGAGCTTTGGCAGGAAAACTAGGGAATCAAACTCTGCTCTGGCATTTCAACCCACTGGGCTCCTTCCATTTGTTCCAAATCAGTGCTGTTGCAAGACAGAAAAGAACTTGCAGATTCCAACCCCATCATACAGGGTGATCATCTTTTACCTTGCTTTTCCTAGAAATGCATTTTACTGCCATTTCCACTACAGCTTGTGGAAACACTGGATGTTCCAATGAATTGTGGAAAACAGAGAGAAAGACTTTGAAGAGTTTTCCCTTAATTGCTGGCCAGCTCTAAAGGCCAGTATGAGATGGGAATGCCTGGCTGCAACCTGAACTGCTCTGATTTTGATTATGTGACAGAGGAACATTTCGGGGCAGGCAGATCAGGACTGTTTGCTCTGAGCAAATGACCAGCTTGGAAAAACTCAAGTGGAGACCACAAATAAACTTCCACAGAGCCAGCAGTCCTGGGATCCCGAAGTGCCACCAGATGGAGCCATCCACTGCAACCATCAAAGCACAAAGCTCGTTGGAAACAAGAAATCCCAATCTGTAACAGCCTCTGAAATTTGGTTCTCATTGCAATTCTGTTGGGAGAATCCAGATGCTCGCACTTTAGGCTGAACTGGGCTCTGCTGCAGCTTCAATTCCAGTCTGGAATTAACTCTGCCTCTTCCAGCACCAGGGACTAAAGCCCTTAATTAAAAATCAAAATATTTACCTGCACAAAAGATCCTTTCCAACAGGAATAATGAGAAGTGTCTCTTCACCCCGTAGAATGACAGTGAGGTGGGGTGTCCTGCCCCAGACTATTCAGGAAACCAGGATTAGGCTGAAGCTGTGTTGCCTCCCTGCCTTTCCCTTCCCACACAAAGCAGCACGAAGCCAAAGGCAAATAGTGAGTCCCTCCTGCTCCCTGCCCACACTGTGCTCCCAGCACAAACAGCTCTCAGCACAGTTCTGCCTCACTGCAGCAGTTCCAGGGAAGTGCAGCCTCAGAGCTGCTCTACCACAATAAAATGGGCCAAAGGAACCACACCTAGATACCCATGCCCAGCAGCACTCAGCAGACAGGTAACATCTGTTTGGGATGGAAGCAGAAAAGGATTTTGCAGTCTCAACAAAAATCTTTACCATGGTGCGAATTTCGTGGAGTAATCCATTCCCACCAGCCCATTCCGAGTCTCCTTGTAAGAAGCAACCAGATTCTGTGACAGCAAAAGAACAAAAGGTTTTAATACTTTACAAGCAACCTGCTAAACGTTCTTTCCTTCTGAAGCCAGAGCAATCTGGCAGGGCTGGGCTCCCTCTCATGGCTGCCTGCAAGGATTGCACAGCTGCCCAATTCCTGCCCCCAGCACTCGGGCATGAATCAGACCAGCAATCTTCATTATTGCTCTGGGGGGTGTCACAAGCTGTGCTCCCTGCTTCAGCCTACAGCACGTTTCTATCTACAAGCACTGTGCACCCGGCTGTCCTCCTCCCTGCCCATCCCCTGCTGATTCTGGATCAAAAACCCACTGAAAAGCACCAGTGGAACCGGCAGCCTTGTGGCTGCTTCTTTGGGGGTTATAGAACCAGTGTGACTGTTACTGTTAAAATAAAATGGTTTTATTTTTTGTGTTTTCTACCTTATATACTCTTAAAAAAGTGTAATTTTAAGTCATTAACTACATTACAATAATTTATTACATTTTTTGGTGCAAAACAATTAGTGTTAATATAATTAGTAAAAGTTTTACAAAAATTTAATAAACCACATATACACATCTACTTACACACATAGTCTAGCTTACAAGAATTTTTATGTATCTTTTCTAATCTATTCTCATGCTAACAACCTTGTCTTCTTCTTTGCTATAGATACACTCAAAAATCATCAATTGTTATTTCTTCTATTAACTCAACTTTACTTACAAACCAACTATCAAACCCCTCCATATGTGACAGCCCCCAACACTCAGCTGCAGGAACCCTGACCACTGTTGTTTCTGTGCCCCACACATTCACAGCAGGATGCAGATCTTCCATGTTCTGAGCATTCCATGAACAATGCAGAGGACATAGGGAAGACCAACCTCTCCTTGATCACCTTCACTGCACAGGTTACAATTGCTAAAGGGCTGCTGTAGCTCACTGGGGGAGACAATATTTGCATTACAAAAAAAAAAGGAACAGGTTTTCCAGTCTGATTATATTAATGCTTGACCAAGAGCAAAAGCTACACACACTTGTACATATTTTGGTTGGGATGGAGTTAATTTTCTCCATTGCAGCTAATCTGGGGTTGTTTTGGATTTGTGCTGAAAACAGTGCAGAGAGCACACCAATGTTTTCCTTACTGCTGAGCAGAGCTCACACAGCCTCAAGGCCTTTTCTGCTTCTCTCACCACCCCACCCTGAGCAGGCTGGGGGTGCACAAGGATTTGGAAGAGGACACAGCTGGGACAGCTGACCCCAGCTGATCCAAGGGGTATTCTAGACCATATGATGTCATGCTCAGCATATAAAGCTGGAAGTCAGGATGTTTGGAGTGATGCCATTTGTCTTCCCAAGTAACCGTGATGGAGCCCTGTTTTCCTGGGGATGGCTGAACACCTGCCCACTGGTGGGAAGAATTAAATGAATCCTTACCTTGCTTTGCCTGTGCAAACAGCTTTTGCTTGCCCTATTAAATGGTTTTTAACACAACACGTGACTTTTTCTCACTTTAATCCTTCTGAATCTCTCCTCCATCTCACTGGCAGGAACTGAGGGAGCAGCTGCTGTAGGGCTGAGCTGCCTTATGAGGTTAAACCAGGACAGTGCTCCCCAAAAGCAAAGGAATGCAGGAATTTTGGAAACACAGGATGAAAGGATGCCCTGGGGGCTGTCCCAGTGAGGCACTGGGAACACCACACTTTTAACCTATCTCAGCTGGAGAGGTGCTCCCTCCTTTACCAGAAAACTGCTTGGGGTCTGATGCTGTTGGAAATCAGCACATGTACCTTTGAATTCAGATATGGCAAATTTAAGACAGTTCCTCAAACTAGACCAGAAAGAAGTTCAAAAGCTGTCTGACAAAATGGTGGCAGCAGGAGCTTCACTCCACCAAAGCAAGGAAACAAAGAGTAGCTGTCATTATTGGCTGCAAGATTTTAAACCAGACTACAGAAACCTCCTACTATTTATAACTGCAGGCAGAACTTGGGTCAGCTGTTCCTCACCCCAGTTGAAATTCCAGCCCTTCAGGCTACTTTTGTCTCCTCCAAAACAGAGGAACTAATTGCTGATGATGTGGGACATGAGCACAGAAGGAGCAAAGCAAGGTAAAGCAGCTAAAAAATTTTGTCCCAAGTCCCAGAAGTTAATGGAAAAAAATACTTCAGAGAGATGGCCAGTAAACTAGGTTCCTAAGTATTTGGCTTACATTCCCCAGTCCCAGATGACTTCTTTTTGGTTTAGTTTGTCTCTCTGAAAAACTGAAATAATGCTAATTCCCTCCTTTGTGAAGTTTTATACAGGAGCTAAGGAAATATTATTAGGAAGTGAAATTGCAGCCTCACCCACTCGCCCAGTGTACAAGGGGGAGGATGTAGGCAAGGAAATGTAAGAGTTACCGTGTCCCAAAAATAATATTGCAGCCTCATTAAAGCCTGGGTCTCTCCTCCACTGCACGGGAAGGCTGTTCTGGGATCAGCCACGGGATCTGCCACAGAAAACACCAACACCTCGTTACCCCCTGGGAAAGCATCTCAAAGGCAGGGAGCTTAAAATCTAGGGATGCTCAGCAGTGGGGATGTCTGCTTTGGGGCATAAAAGATTGTGTGGTTTTTCTTTAAAATAAGGGTCATATCAAACATATTAAAAATCACTAAGTATTGTATTTGCAGGGATGCCCCGACAAAGGCAGGAATGATGCATCTGACTCCATGTTCTCAGAAGGCTAATTTATTACACTATATTATATTAAAGAATACCATGCTATACTGTACTAAAGGATACAGAAAGGATACTTACTGA
>VYZP01047081.1:9397-26603 GCA_013400635.1 Hypocryptadius cinnamomeus | reverse complement strand
TTTTTTTTCCTTGCTTTTTTCAGCTCTTTACTGTGCTTCTGCAGAAGCACAGGAAGGGGGAGAGGAGATGGAGTGTGAGAGGGAGGGGCTCAAACCTTTGAGATTTTTCATTTGAACTGTGTTGGAATGCACTTTCCCCATGATCAAAACCTTTCATCCAGACTTAATGACATGATTGTTGTTATTAGCTTGTAATTTCAGCCTAAACACAAGAATTTTAAATCTAAAAATTTTAATCTTTTGGAGAACATTCAGTTTTCTTGGGGTAGAGGGGAGAAACTCTTTAGTTCAGGCATGTTCTGTAGTAGGTTTCTGAAGGAAGATACTTGCAGAGATTTTCCCAGGAAAACTGAGATTAAAGACCTGATAGGAATAAACTTTCTGCAAGTTAGGGAACTGTTGGGACATTTAAGGCACAGATTTAAAAGCCCAGACTTCCCACAGGTGCGTTTTAGCAGATTCCCAATAGCAGAGGGGTGGGGGAGAAGCAGATGAAGGGACACTGTGTAAGTCAGCAAAGAAACCAAATTCTGACGTGGCCCCTGCTTGTGGTAATCTTGCTGCTTCTCAGGAAGTAACTGCATTTCTCTCAGCTCCCCTGAGCAAATGTCATAGCAAGAATCCTAGCAATTGTATGGTATCACTAATGAAATCAAACGACCTTGCCTATTTTAGAGTTCTGTGAACAGGGAAAGCACAAAGCTTTTCTGAAAGTTGAAAGGAAACAGGCTGCAAAATAGCCATTAAAGAGGAAATTATTTTAACTACTTCATCTTCCCAGGTCTTCCTCTTGAACACTGGTAATCAGTGTTCAAACAATTCTTTCTAAGAAGAGGCATTTTCACTCCAAAGCAGAAAATGAAATGCCTTTTCTGTGTAACTAAGAATCTTAGTCTCTACCATGACTCCAGATCTTTAGTGCAGCTCCATTACAGTGCAGCAGGATTCCCTGCTGACACCATGGTAGTGGAATGTTAGGGAAGTTAAGGCAGGGGGATAAGAAAAAGATTATTTCAGTTTGGGAATGTAAACAGATCCAGTCTAACTGCATTATAATTGTATTGCTGCTAAGAAAATGCTGCCTGCCATGGTGTCCTTCCTCCTTCTTGGCTTTTGTTTGTCTGGGAATTGATCAGGAGAGGCAGATGCTCCTGTTGGCCTGGGAGCGGGGTCACAGCTCTGTGGACTTGCAGCCCCACAGCCCGTGACCAGGTTATTTCCAACATGCCAAGGGTTACAAAGCAGAGCAGCTTCAGCAGACGTGGGCAGGAGGTGCAGTGCTGTCCCACGGGGGCACTGGGGGCAGCCAGGTGAGCCTGGGCTGTGTGTGCCTCGTGATCCCTCCAGGGATTCCCAGGCTCAGACTGAGGTCGATGTTCCCTTGCTCACGCTGCCACCGAGGCAGCAGTGCCTGAATGAGCCCCTTGTGCCTCCCAGCAAGAGGCACCCCCAGGAGAAGCTGCTGTCCTGTCACTGGGGGACAGAGGTGGTAGCACCTGGAGCCTCCCTGGTACCTGGAGGAGAGCCTGTCCCCTTCCCAGGGAGGGCTGTCATTCCTGCAGAGCTCTGTCCACCCCACTGCTGCCTCTGCTGATCCCATTCATTGCTGCAGGTGCTTCTTCCCTGTCATCCCTGGAGGCACACGGGGTCTGTCCTGCAGGCCAGGCCAGGCAGGACACGCTGATTTTGGGCTGCAATGAGTAGCACCTGCACAGTGATGGGTAGAAAAGCTGAAATGGCTCTTGATGTGAACGAATGCAGAAGATTTTAGTGAAGAATGCATATTATTTATGGGTTTCTTCCCATTGTAGCTGCTAGAAATATTGAACATCCTATAGATGTCAGTATTTTATTTCTCCTGCAATACCACATTTTGCTGTGCCAGACCAGCTCCTGCTGGAGCAGTCTCCAGAGCTGCAGTCAGTGGCTCACATGGAATACCTGATTCTTTAACCACCACTCACTCCTGACAAATCAGCTCTTCCACTCAGCCAGAGCTGGTGTGTGGAATTCACTGCAGTGTCAGCTGTGGTCCCTGAAGCCAAGACCTTGAAAAAACCCATTTTCTGATCCTTTCAGATGTTTGGCTCTTGGAAGAGCCCTCCTTGGCTGAAGTGTCCCCCTCGAGGTGCAGCCAGTGCTGGGTCCAGCTGCTCCAGGGGTCTCTTCTCTTCCATTTTCACTCTGGCCATGGCTCCTGTGCAGGTGGCACTGGAGCAGAGCACAGTTGTCACTTGAAGCACAGCGAGCACCTGAGAGCTTTGGCTGCCGAGTGCTTCCGAAACATCAGTCAGTAAAAGTGTGCTGTGAGGAGCTGCTGGCACCGAACTTCCCAAATCTGCCCCTCTCTTGGAAAAGTGCTTTTGATTTGTGGACACAGGCCAGGGGTGAGCTGCTGCTGGTGCTCCTGGTGAGTGCTGTGAGGCTGACACCCTGCACTGCCCCTGCCAGGGCCCCGAGGTACATCCTTCTGGCAAAGAGTTTTCCCACATGTTTGCTCTCACTGAGGGCACAGTCTCCACACCAGGGGGTTTATTTTGCTCTTTCTTTGCAGGGAAGAAGTGTCAGAAGTTTTTTACCCCACTTGTGCAGTTGTTGGTGGGCAAGGGATGCCACGGTGCTGCCGTCTGTGGGGCTGGGAAGGGCTGGCTGGGATTCCCCTGCACCTGGAGGACTGGAATACCTCTGCCTCCCAGGGTTATTTCTGTCAGCCTCCTGCTGCCAGCCCCGATCAGCTGCACATTCTCTCAGTGCTTAAAGCCTTATTGGCTAATGAATGAAGTGAATGAATCAGATTTTTAAAAATAAATACATGGATAATTCTACTTCTGCCTAAGAGATTGCCTGATCTGTGCCATTTCCAGGAGGATACTGCATGTGTGAGGAGCAAAAAGAACAAAAGCAACCTCCCACACTTTACATTGCTTTGCTTTAGCCCTACAGAAGGTCCAGTTACTCCTTTAAATGCCACCTTAAAGTAACAAGTCCAGCAATACCCAAGTCTTGCCCCAGCCCTGCTAGGAGCTGTTATTTCATGAAAGGAAATAAAACAAATGACAGTTTAATCCTTTCCTGAAAGCTCTTTGGACACAGATGGCTAACTAGCCATAACAGAGACACTGTTCCTGGTGAAGTGAACAAAAAATAAATGCCTTACTGTATAATAAATAATCCCAGTCAGATGTTCATGTTTCATTTTGTTGATAAATTGCTTCATAATCATGGATGAAGGAAAAATAATTTTAATTTGTCTTTCCTTTTCTATGCTTAAATATCACGTAAAGAATTTTTTTTTTAAAATACTGTTTTGCTTGGCAAAAAACACTTTAAAAATATCACCAAAGCAGCCTACATCTTATATCTACTATCTATCTCTTTGCTTTTTTTCCTCTTTTTGATAGGCTTTCCCTTCTTCTCTTAAGGTAATGAACATTATTGAGTGGGGGTCCAGTAGAGGTTAAGAAATTAGAGAATTTCCCTCGAGGGAGGAGATGAGAGGGAAAATGAACCTCGTGACAGATGTTAGTTACATTGCTTAATGCACTACTGGAAGAGGCTCAGATGCTCTGGCAATAACCCATTACAGACACCACAGGCTGCAGTGCATTGCAGTAAGCTCATCCCCTTTTAAGATTTTCTCTTTCACTGTCTTAAAACTTTGCCAAATTTAATCATTTAGGCTGAACTTCTCCATGCTAGGCTTTTGCCTCTGGCTGACTTTGCTGTCATTAGTTGTTGAAAGTTTCATCTAGAGCTGTTCATCCATTTCAGTGAGTAAGACTGGAGGAACTCTGCCCATAAATCCTCAAAGAGAAGGGCTCTAAAAGCTTCGTTTTGCACATGGCAACCATAAAGAGACTCAGTGCATTGCAAACCTGCAGGAGCCTTTGGGTGCCCTCTCCCTGCCCTGCCCAGCCCGAGAGGGCTGTGGAGGAGGAGGGCAAGCAGCCCAGAGCCCCAGGAGAGCCCCTTGCAGCCCTGCAGGCTCTCTCCAGCCTTCCTTCTCCTCTCCATCCAGCCTGGTGGGGTCCTGGATCCCTTTCTCCCCTACCCCAGCCACTGGTCCCCACCCAGGACACCTCTTTGCTGTTCTCTGCAAAGGACATAGAGGTCTTGTCTTACATCCACAACCGTAAATGTCACAGTGATATCAGAAATGCAAAAGTTGTCAGGGTGTGCAAGAGCAGGAGGCAGGTGGGAAATGGAAATGCTCAGCCTTTCATGGGGAAGGGACAGGATCAAGGGACAGGATCTCACTCAGGAGCAGCTGAGTGGTGGGCAGCTCATCAGAGCAGGGCTTGCACCTTCATCTCCTGTAGCACCAAACACAGCAGGACCCTTACCCCAGCCAGGGCCCCTGGGCATGGCTGCAATGCAAATATTAATACTAATGAGGCTTTTCTTCTCAGTTTGTGCACATGCTGTTTTCCAAGCCTGGCAGTGTGGGAAATGGCCTGTCCCACTTGCTGGGGCCCTTGGAAGATAGTTTTTACTTAGTGTAATGGAAGCTGGTGTCAGCTGGAGTCAGAGGTTTGATTTTCCATCTCAGTGACTACAAATGTTTGGAAGTCCCCCTTGGGAGGGAGCCCTGGGACTGGTGCATTAGTCAGAGAGCCCATTTCTGCTAAGTGAGACTCTTAGAAAAAAATAGACTCAGTTGAAAAGGTGAATGATTGAAGTTGCAGCTTGTGTCCATTTCCTATCTAATGGGAATCACAGAGCACATGGAGTTCTAGATAACTGGGAGGACGTTGTATTGAGGAGAGTTGCTGTTAGAAGCCATACTCCAGTCAGAGAACAGACAGATGTGGGAGTTTATTGATCTGTTTAAAGAATGATGGAATCAAAGCTTAGAAAGGGATTTGCTGCTGTATTTCAATGTACAGAAGCATAAGGAAGTCTGTGAGTGTTTTCAAGGTGCTGGTGGCTCTAGGTTGGGACAGAAGGTTCCAGAGGCATCACGATGCCAAGAGTTGCTGTCACTGAAAACAAAGGCAAACAGTTCATAGCATGTTCTGGTGGGGCACCAGGGAGGGCAGTCATGCTGCTGCTTGTGTATGTCTTGCTCCCTCCCTGCCAAAAAAATTTGAATAATTTTCTTCCTTAGTTTTCCCTAAGTTTGTAGTATGCCAGTGGTTCTGGGTGTATTTTATAAATGAATTTGACAGTAATGATGATTAATTGGGGTAGTCTGAATTGAAGCATTGGGTCAAACCTACAGATGGCCTTAAAATTCAAGTTTCATACTATGTAGGGATATTGGTCTGCCTCTGCACTTTGGACTTGGATGTGAATCAGCATGAAGAGTGTGGAGAGCAGACAGTTTGGGTTTGCCTCTTATTGCAACACAATTCCAGAGTGCTGGATCAAGAAGTTTCAAGTCCATTGAAGCTGGTGGCAGAAGTCCATTGTCTGCAGGGGGCATCTGGGTTTTCTCCCGGGGATTCACCCCAGAGGACAAAGTTTTGAAGCTGGGGCCCATAAACAAGGAGAGAAGGTGAGGGTGAAGGCTGTGAGCAGCATGTGCAGGACCCACCACAGAGCCCACTGGGCAGCACTGGGGCACAAGAGGAAACCAGCTGGAGTCTTGAGACATCTCAGGTTTGTGAAAGAGCAATACCCAGGGGTGCCTAGGCCCAGGTGATAATGCAGAGAGACATAATACAGTGAAATTTCAGAGTGTGAGTAAGGTCTGTGTTCACTCAAAGGGCACTCAGCCTTTCCTGAACTGGGCTGCAGATTGTTAAATGACTTGGAGGAATCACTCTCTGGGACATGACAAAGGAGACAAGGAGAGGCAAAGACAGGCTTATTTCTGAGATGTATCACTACTGGCTACCTTTTGTAGCTCTCCCATGTGTTACATTTGCTGGTGGAATGTTGGGAGAGCCTGTTACCACGTCCACTTGGTTTCATGCCAGGTAATCACTCCACTATTTCCTCTTGGCATGGTGATCCAAATAGTCAGACTACCCATTTTTCTTAATATTCCATTGAAAAGTAAATTACAATAACTGTAGCACACTTAAAAGAACTAGAGCTCTTTCTAATTATGTCTTAAGTCCTGCCAAACACTTGTAAGCAGACAGCATTAATTTTTTTCTATGGGAGGACTAGAAAAAGACCCATGTGAGAAAGTGACATGTTTCCACTTTGGTAATAAAAGTTGGTATTAGCTGCTGTTATGTTCTGAATTGAAATCTCTCAACAACTGCTTAGAATGAAATCCAGATAACTTTTGTTCCAGGAAGATAGGTTCTTGTGTAAACAGTTTCTTTCAGTGTATGCAGTAGATGGTAGCAGTGGCAGTAAACAACCTGCAGCAGAGTACAGCCCTGTGCAGTGTGAAGTGCTTTACAGTGTGAATCAAGTCAGTAAATGTTGGGCTCTGTAATATGATGCAGAGTTAAAGCTGTTGATTCAGCCTTTTTTCTTGATCATTATCACTGTGAAGCTCCCACAGGAGTTTGTTTTAGGAAGATCTAGGTAAGAAAATCATTAGTGGCTCCTAATTAATCACACAGCAGTAGCCTTGGTGAGTGCTCAGCCAGGGTCTCTGTAGGTACTGCAGGATGCACATGGCTGGTCTCTTCTCAGGGGCTGTAAAATGCCTGAGTGGCAGAGTTCAGGATCAGCTGAATTCCTGGCACAGTTCTGTGCATGGCCAGACCTCTGCTACCTCTGTGCAGAGCGTGGAGTCCATCCCTGCCCTGTCCTTGTCCTTCAAACATTACAAAGTGGAAAGACAGAGGCAAGAAGGCAAAGTGCTGTGTAGTGTTTCCTCAGAGACAGCAAGGCAGAGTGAAGCAACAGGGTATATGAAAGAGTTTCAGCAGGATGAAGAGTAAAGTTCTGGACTATTTTCCTTTACTTAACCTGTCACCTGCTATGAGGCTCCTTTATCTTTGAGCCTGAGAAGACCCCATTTTATCCAGTTCATTTTAATCACTGCATTGAAATATGTGTGTAAAAAACAACAACAAACCCCATCTGCATGAAACCAAATTTGATATTTGCTCCCTCTCTTAATGCAATCCCATTAATTTCTTGCATTGTTGTGTCTCATGTAGTAAAGGTCCCATGCAGAGAGCAAACAATACAGCAGTGAGAAGACAGATGCTCTGCTAATGGGAAACCAAGGAGCAGAGAGTCTGTGAGGGATTACAGGCAGCCTGGGGTTGGAATACATTATTAGCATAGCACCCAATTCAGAAATTAGTTTTCAGAATTAAATGCCTGAAGCATTTTGGCAAAACCTCCTTATCATCCCACTCAAAAGCTCTGAAAGCCTAAAAGAGTAGGAATCTCAAGGCTGGGCAGCCACGTTGGGTGACTGTGCAGTGCTGCAGCAGTAGAGATTTTACAGCTTCATACCATTACCAGGGCAGCAGCTGCCACACCCACTGAAATGCAACCCACTGGCTCTGCTTGCACAAACCTTCAGCAGGTTTTGAACATCCTCATCAAAGAAGCAAACGGGCCTGAATGAGATTCCAGGGTCTGTTTCCAGGAGGAAGGTTTTGTTTTGTTGAGTGCATAACAGCAGGGAAGAGCAGCAGCCCCTCCTTGGGCACACTCAGGCATGTGAGGGAGGAGCAGTGACATGTCTTTTCAAAGGCCTGACATTGCCTAAGGTAGAAAGTTTGGGTCCTGAAGCCTTTTCCAGGCACACTATTTTCTGAATGTTTTTGTTTTGAAAATGATGATGGGAACATCAAACTTTAAAAGACCCTGGTAGACAACCAAGATTTGCTACAGGACTGAGAACAGGCAGGAGAAATTGTTTCTCATAGTACTTGGTGGGATTATCCTCCATGCATAATTGTTCATTATATGCTCAAAATTCATTGTTAATTTCTTTTAGATATATTGCATATTAGACAGAAGAGTTATAAATCCCAAGATTATCACAGGAGGATACTAACAGGCCTAAATATTCAGGACAGAAGGGGTCTTGTTTTCCTATTACATTGAAACAAAGACTCTTGGACAGGATCATTAGAGATTTTTTTTTTCTTTTGCCTGTTTGATAATCAAAGTATATTGGACAGCGAACAAAAGAAAAGTTCAGCCAGCAAAGTCTTCTACTTTATTTTTACTCTGCTATTCTAACATAATTAACATATTTCTCCATGTTTATTTAGCTTCCCAGAGTCTTATTTTATATAAGTATTATTGAGGAGCTGAATTACAAAGTCTTGATTTGTGCATATAAAATGAGATTTTATTGTCCTGGTAGAGAAGACAAGGACAAGGTAAATAAGGGAGAAAACAGTTGAGACCAGACTTAAGAAATCAGGAAAAATAATATGCCAGCTCTTCAACTTGCACTTTGTTTTCTTTGCATCCTGGTATATCCAGCACTGTACTCCTGAGTCACAGAAGGGAAAGTAAAGGGTAACAATTCATTTTCAGCTTTGAATTTCAGAGCTGGTCTTTTAATAACAACCTCTGTCAGTGTTTTTATATGTGCTCAAGGAGTATCTGTAATGAGTATTAGGGAGAGTTCAAAATTACTCTTCCCATTTGTTGTGGATAGAGTGTCCATAGACTGCTGACTGTTCCCATCCAGACTGACACTGGTCTGTATTTACATCACTTTACTGCTCTGCCAACCAAATACTTTTTTTAAGAACCTGGCACAGAGGGAACCCTTATAGAGGAAGGCTGGAATTGAGCCCCACATTGGTTAGATCCTGAATGAAGCTGTGCCTATGAATGCCACGGGAACAGGAGCCAGAGCCGAGATTTGGCTGCTCCATGAGGGTCTTGCCTGTCAGCCTGTGTCACCTCACTGCTTCCCTCAGCCTGTTTTTCATGTCTCCAGATTGGGAATGGGGGCTGCTGTGCTCTAAAGCCCTTTTTACTCCTCTGTCAGTAATAAGGAAGGCTCTGAGTCTGTGTAGCAAAACCTTCTCCTTTCTCAGTTACCTGCTCCTTGGGGGACCAGTGCTTCCCCCTGCCAGCCATGCTGGGAGCCCACCCCGGGAGGCTCCTGGTGTGCTGAGAACAATAAAGAGGCTCTTCTGCCTTCTCTGCAGGCTGGAGCAAGTCACAACTCCTCTCCCATTGCACACACAGGATCTGTGAAGGTTGTTAATAATCAAGTGTTTCAAAGACAGACGTTGACAATTTTAATTAGTATTTTAAGACTTTTAAATTCTGCTTCTGAAATTCAAATCTTAGTACAGTAGCTCTGTTTGAACACTCCAAGTTGGGATCAAACAGTGCAAAGAAGCAGTTTACAGTAAGCTCCAGAAATGTCAAGAAAGTCATTTATTGATTTTAGCAGCAGTGTCCACAGTGTTGCCATCCTGTAGAAAACAGTGCTGCTGGGCTCTGAGGCTGTTACTCTTTTGCAGCCCAAATAGATTTAAAACACAAGCAGACCTGGATCCAAAACCCTGATCTCACTGAACCAGACCTTCAGTCTGTCTGAGATTGACCCTGTGACCAGGAGAGAGAAGAGTGTAGTAGTAAAGGACAGCTCCCTGAGCCTGCGAAATATTTTGTCACTGCTGTTAGACTTACTGTCATTTTGCAAAGTCTTCTTAATGGGGTAATCCAGTTCTGGATGTGTTTGACTAATAACAATTCTCTTGTTAAAAACAAATCATGGTTTTAATTTAATAGGGTTACTTATATAAAGAGTGATTTTGTGTCAACAAAGCCTTTCTTTCTGACAAACAGTATAATTTATGACAATCTAGTTAGCAATAAATGCCATTAATCTGACCACTGTGTGCCATTCTCTTTCTGGGGAATAATGTCCCCTCTTAATCAATAGCTGGGTGAATGCTCCTTTGCATTCCTTATCAAATGACAGCCAGATGGTACCGGTAAATTCATTCCAGCGGGATTTTAGAATTAGCTGGATTTGTGCTGTTGTTGATCCTCTGCTGTCTGTGTCACTAGGACCTGCCCACCTGTTTCCAGTAAGCCTGGAGTTCCCAGCCCTAGGAACAGTCTAGCCAGAGGGTTACTCAGCCATGGGGCAGCCAAGAAACATCCCAAGCAGTGAGACTGCATCAGTAAGAAAAACGAAAAAGCAAATAAAAGTAGTATCTTGCAGCAATTGCCAGCTAGGACTGCCTGCCTCTGTATTTGTTGCTCAGCACCCTGATCTCTTCTAGGGAAGTTTCAAAGTTTCTTAAGACTGCGTGAGCTGTTTCTTCGTGCACAGTGGGTTTTGGGCTGTGACAGCTGCTATATCATTTACTGACTTCTGGGCCCATCAAAGTGTCTGCGAGACCTTTCCCTACATAATCACTTTGTTGCATAGCAACAATAATTTTGTTTCCAACCTATTGATCCAACATAACATGTAATCCCCTCACTCCAATAAAAAAGAAAACATATGGCAGCTCCAGGCAGGGAACCACAGGCTTTTGACGGGAGGGGACAGTTAATCCCCACTGAACCAGGGGGGAATGGAGCAAGATATACACTCTGTTGGGCTCAGAGGATGCATTAGGTGCCTGAGCCAATTAACCTGTGTTCTGGGAGAGGAGTCTGGTTTACATTCCTCCCCTTCCTCATCTTTTATGTTGTGCAACTGAAGCACATTTCAGGTGAGCTCTGCTAGAGGAGCATCGCTGTGCAATGCCCAGGTAGGCGGGCACAGGCAGGATGGTGCACACGCAGCTCTCAGCTGAGATGGGGCTGCAGAGGGTGAGGGGAAAGTTCAGCCCCTGCAAACACCAGTTTCAAATGTGCATGGCTGGAGTTCCTCAGGAAGATGTCTCTTGTTTGTAGGCTGTGGTTTGGTGGGTCAGTCTGATAACCTGGATGGTTTTTCCATACCTCTGAACAGAGGGCTAAAGGCGGATCTTGGCATCTGAAACGGGATCTGCTTTGGGGACAGCAGCACAAAGTTAAGGTCAGGACGGCTCAGGCAGGGAACACAGAGCTTTGGTCCCAGGCAGGCAAAGCCTCTCCCCACAGCCATAGCCATGGCCCTGCAGTGTGGGCTGGCAGCTGGGCTGGGGACCGTGGTTCTGAGGTACCTTCCTGCTGCCCACACTGTGCAGCGAGTCCAAGCTCCTGTGAGTGCTCTGCTGGATTCTTCCCTGGCTGGAAGGCTTGGTATCCACAAGGCAGCTAAATCCTTCTTGGAACTGGGTTCATTCTTCTAGCTTGCAAATAGCACTGAGTGAAATGTGGGTCCAAAGTCTGAGGTGGCTAATTTGAGCAGGATTTGGGAGGTGAGTCCTATGCTATTTAAAACAACCACCAAAAGAGTCAATTCAAGCTAGTTTGTACACATCAAACACAAACTTTCCATAAAGACTTTAAGAATAAAAAGTCAAACTTACAATAATACATGGGGAATGTCATGTGAATGGAAATATTGCAGTGGATCAGAAGGCCAAACTGGTCTCTGGACATGTTGCAAGAACTGAGTGAAGGCTTCTGAGTCACTGTCTCCCAAACCTGTGTCATACACACACAGGCTGGAAAATAGCACAGCCTTCACCTAAAAGGTATTTCTATGGCTAGAGGAGTGGCTACTAATGATCCTTTCTTTTCTGTCATTTTAACAGTATTCAGGTTTTCAGCAAACAGCAGACAAGTGCTTTGTTTGTGGACACCTCATAATGGAAATGGTAAGAGACCTAAACTCCTAATGACAGGCAACTTGGGAAGTGCACTGTGAGACATCTGCTTTTCCTTATCCAGGCTGGTATTGTGTCTTCACTGCTGTCAACATGGTTTTTGAAATTGAGGCAGTAAATAAAAATACCTTCATGCTCTATTACTACTATTAAGTACAGAAAGTTGGGCTTCTTTGCTACCTAAGAACATGGAAGGCTATTACTCTGCCATTTGTGAGTTAAAATAAAATAGAATTTTAATACTAAAGGGGAGAGTAGAGCACAGCCTCCTATGAGAATGTGGTGAAGGAACACGGTGGGTGTGCTCTGTAAGACAGTAGATAACAAGAGCTCAGTCATGTGCATGGAATCTGGGATAGAGCAGAGAGGGACATTATCAATAGTCCTGAGATTTGTCACCTGCTCTGTGACTTGCTTTGTTTACCCTCTGTTGCTTGCTCCGCATCATTTAAAATGCATTATTGCCATTGGGATTTTTAGGCAACCAGTAGTCAGAGTTACTTTTGTAATAAAAATAAAATCAAAGAGCTTTGGTTTGGCCAGATCCTACTGGCATCCTTGTAGTGGATGAAAGTAAGAAGAGTTATGTGTGCTCTTCCTAAGCAGAAATTCCCAAACAAAACGAAGTGGTTTGCGCAACAAAGAAGGGCAGATCCTGCAGTGTATCTGTTGTCCTCTTGCTTCAAAGGGTGCATGAACCTCAGTGTGCCTAAGAGAAGGAGCTGGTGTGTTGCACACACGGAGGTTCAGTTGGAGCTGGAACAGGGACTTCACTAATGAGGATTCTGGCTCATATTCTGGCACCACTGGTTGGACAAGGATATTGTTCGTTTTAGCCCAAGAGCAAATCTCTGGAGTTGTGTCATGCTGGGAGGGGGAGGGGTATCCTGACGTGCATGCTTTGAGCTGGCCCTTAATTGCAGAATCCCAGGCAAGAGTCCATAATATCTCACTGGTGGAACTCAGTAGCTGGAAGCTTGGCAGGTGCTTGTCTGCCTCTCTCCCATCAGCAAGTGTGCTCTGACAAAAGGAAACACCTCTGAGTGCTCCAGGAATTCAGCACTCCTATTGGGGTAATTCCAGCCTGTTCCTGCCTGGGAGCGCTCCCCAGCCCTGCCTGGCGTGGGGCAGAGCTGGGGCAGAGCTGGGGCTCTGCAGGGCTCTGCAGGGCTGGGGGAGGAGCTGCCCTGTGCTCAGGGCCTGTGGCTGCACAGCTGTGCCAGGCTGGCACCACAGCAAGCTCCTGCAGCAGCACCAACCTCAGCACATGGACCAGCTCTGGCTTGGAACGGCCTTCCCAGTCAAACAGAGTCTGATACCACTGAACTGCAGGGCTTCATCAGAGAGGGAAAAAAAGGTTAAATTAAATTGGCCTTTTTCTTCTGTACTTCTTTCCTCTTGGTTTGATCTTTATTTATAGAATCACCTATAGGGCCATGGGAGCTTGGTCTGTGTAGATTTTTCATCTTGAATTTCCCAGCAGCTCCAAGCTGAGCACTGTGTGAGCAGCTGAAATTTTGAAATTACCTCCCAAAGATACTTCTTACACCCAAAATGTATGGAATTGGTCTTATAATCTGTTGAGATCTGCCTGAAAATGATAGCTGTGTCTCACTCTTCCCAGGGGCTTGCAGCATCCTCCTTGATGTCCCAGTGCCACACTGAGTGTCACGTATGAGGATGTCAGGAGTGGGGGATCTGTTCTGTAGTAGTGCAGCCAAGGTTGCATCAGACCTTTCCCTGAAACCTTTAAAATGCAGTAGGGAAGATCGGCAGGGGAAAAGCCTGGGCAGGTGCATGGATCAGTATCCAAACACATGGATAGTGATGGAATTTTATCAGAAACTGATGGGCCCCTATGACCGAGTGATAACCAGTCAGTAACTCTGGGAGATTAGGATCCTCAGTTAACAAAGAGGCACCTCTTTATTTGCTTGTTTTGTTATTGAAATTTTTGAGTAATTACCAGTTTGGATTCTGTCTGTCACAGCCTGTTAAGTTTTGTAAAGTAACTCTGTATCCCAGTAACTTGTATTGGGATTTCCCCAGAAATGGTCTGTGAAGTCATTTTTAATTTCCATTGGCAGTACTGGCCCTGCAGGGCTAAAGCTGATGGGCTCAGCCTGATTTTCAGTTCTTGCTCTTCCTCGGGAGCATATTGAAACCCACTAAAACAAGCAAGTTGATTGTTTTAAGAGGCCCCTTGCTGACAGATCTGCAGAGTGGTAATTTCATCCTGAAGTGCTTTTCTCACTGTCATTATTAAGAATGAGAGAGACACAGCAGTTTATGGGGAGAGAATATCTCATGTAATCATGCATCCACTTATTTTGTTGTTTGCCTCATAAGATCTTACAGGCCCTTGGAAAGTCCTACCATCCTGGCTGCTTCCGCTGTGTGGTGTGTAACGAGTGCTTGGATGGAGTCCCCTTCACTGTAGATGTGGAAAACAATATTTACTGTGTCAAAGACTACCATACGTGAGTACACAAATCCACTGCATGCTCAGCAAAATTACAGTAGTTAAGTCATTGATGTAGTTATAAGCCTTGTGATAGATAAAAAGGTCACTCCTGTTTGCTCAGATGTCCCTCAACTGCTTCTTTCGTGTGTTGCATTTGTAAAGTACTTTAAGGTTTGTTAAGCAGTACCTTATGGACCCAGTATGGCATACAGTGGCCAAGTGAGGCTGAAAATCAAATTGTGTCAGAGGATGGGCTTCCTGGGGGCTGTTCCTCCACTTCCTTCAGGACTACCAACACTGATTATACCAGGCCACTTCTGCAAGTGTTGGTAGGCTCTGCTGGCTGTTTCATGAGCAGAGGTTCTGGCAGTGCTGCACACAGGTGTAAGTTTTGTTAACTGACGCAGAAGACATGTAATAAACAGTTAGTCTTAGAACAATTTGAACCTTACCTGACAAAAGGTAGAGGTTTAAGAGATTGCTTTTGGACTTTTTCCTGATTCCACTCAAAGGCAACAGGATCCTGCTCTTAGCTCCAGTTAACCAATAACTCAGTTTTGCAGCAGGAGTAAATCACCCTGAATTCAGCCCTGTTGGTGCCAATCTGACTGTGTTACAAGGACACAGTGAGTATTGGCCCAGTGACTGGCATAAAATGCAGCTGTGGACCATATGCCCATTTGTATATTTAGCTGGTAGATTCTGGCCATGATCAGCCCCTCTCCTGTTTAGCATGGTTATGTCTTTCTGATGTCAGAGTCCCTAAGTCTGACTTAGTCAGGAGCTGCTTTGTAGTCAAGCATCAAGGCTCTGGAAGAATTTGAATGGTTTTATAAATAAAGGAAGGAAAGAAAAATGGCATGTACAGGAAGAGGGGTGGATTCACTATGCCTCAAGTTTGGGAAGACCTAAACAATAAAGTTGAGATAGATCAGCCTTTGCCAAATCTCCTTTTAACTGAACATCATCAAACAATTAGAGGTGTTTCAAATCCTGTGGATCTCCATTTTACTAAAAATAAGGCATGATTAGAATGGCTGTCTTGCTTCTGCTTTTTGAAGATGCTTTAAATGTGATTGGAACACTTTCTTCTTGCACCCTAGGGTTTTTGCACCAAAATGTGCTTCCTGTAACCAGCCAATCCTCCCAGCACAGGTAGGTGTTAACATGCACTGACTCCTTGGAACAACAGCTCTTGGCATATGGGTACTTTTTAAACACACTAAAGGCTTCTCCTTCCTCTCCCAGATTCTTTAGTACCATGTTAGATACTAAATTAAACACAGTTCAGCAGTAAAGTCACTCCCAAACGTTCCCAGAGGTTGTAATAGTCACACTGCTTCTACAGCATAGTACTTTGTATCTTTAGGGTGCTTTCCAGATCTTCATTAATCTATTAGAAACCTCTTTTAATTGGAAACACTGACTGGGCCTCCAAGAACAACTCAGGGACTAAAACCCTTGAAAAGGCATCTGATGGTTACTGACCCTGTGAGAAGGCCACACAGTCTGTTGTGTGAGGTGGCAATGGAATGAAAGTTCTTAAAGGGGTTGAAAAGGCAACAACAGAAATGGAACCAGGTGAAACCTGCCTGCATGCTCAGCCTGTGCTGACAGTGTTATTGGCACAACTAGCCCAGAGTGGGGCTCCCTGCTGCTCTGGTGGGTGCAGGACCCTCTGAGCTGCCTTTGCTGAGGTCACTGACCAGCTCATTTGTAAGCAAGGGTTTCAGCATCTCCCTGCTTTTCCTCTGGTCATGTTTACAGCACCAGAGCTTCCCTGCTGTGAGCTGCTGTGCCCCAGTGAAGCCTGGTGCTAGAGCCTCTCACATGCCCACCTCCATCACTCTGCACATTACTCTCATTTGTCATTAGTATTTCTGTTAATTGCCCAAGTAACCAAACCCCAAAAAACCCTATAAAGGCTGAACCAGAACTGCTGTCCTGATGGGTTGTAAGGAGAAAACCTCTATGTAAATGTCACTGAATTTGGGTCTTAAAAAAAGAATTCGTTTTTCTTTTCAAGAAAGAAAGGAAAATAATTAAAAGGCAGTCTTAGTGCTGACTCACCTGATGACTATCAGGACACACTCCATATTCTTCCCTGGGAGATTTTTTAGGTTACTTCAAGTCTAGCAGTGCAAGTGCTGACTTGCCCACAGCTTCTCTCAGACATAGTCCACATCATATCTGGTGCTCTAACCACACCTGGAACTGGAAACAATGTGAGGCAACAATTTAATGAGCTCTGTCTTCAGAGTGGATCAGGAGAAGAGCCTGTGAGGTTACAAGAAGGGTATGGGCTGCTCTGCAGGGCCTGGGGCTCAGCCAGAATTGCACAACTCTGCTGCACCCACCCTCACGCTGAGGTTTAGCCTGTGCACGTAATTACCTGCCAGACTGGTATGTCATTCCCTGTGGGGACACACAGTGACATGTGCATGTGCAAAAGAGCTGTGCAGCAGATGGTTTGAGAGGAACACAAGTCCTGGAAATCAGAGCAGGATGTATACAAGGAAAAGTTACCCAATGAGCAGGTTTTTTGTTCAGACTGGTAATTTGTTCAGATCCTGGGTGGCCTTGGAGGATTAATTGATTTCAAGACTGATTTGTTCCTTGAGGATGAGGTTTTGGCTACACTTCCCAAATGACCTCTGCAGTTTAGATGTGCCAGACACCCAGACTGCTGCTCCACGGCTGAGGAGTGCTGCAGTGCCACGTCCCGGGGCCAAGACCTTCAGTGGTCACAGAGCCCTGCTGCATGGGGGGACGGGGGATTCCCCCAGGGACACAGCAACGCTGAAAAAACCCTTCTGAGACACCACTGTCACCTTCTCTGTGCTCCCCCAGGGCTCCGAGGAGACCATCCGGGTGGTGTCCATGGACAAGGATTACCACGTGGAGTGCTACCACTGCGAGGTGAGCGCCGGGCCCGGCCTGCGGCAGGGCCTGCTCTGCTCTGGGGACCTGCTCTGATTCTGGGGGACCTGCTCTGATTCTGGGGGACCTGCTCTGGTTTGGGGACCTGCTCTGCTCTGGGGGTCCTGCACTGGTTTGGGGACCTGCTCTGATTCTGGGGGACCTGCTCTGCCCTGGGGAACCTGGTCTGGTTTGGGGACCTGCTCTG
>VYZP01047068.1:10516-25194 GCA_013400635.1 Hypocryptadius cinnamomeus | reverse complement strand
ATTTCAGTAGTATACCTATCATTTCTACCTATGAACCTGATGAATTTAAAGAGAATGAATGACTGTGCTGCACCAAGCCCTAGTGCTTTCCTGGCTGCTCAAGGGTCTGCCAGTTACTGAACCTATTGGGTGAACCCCCCCCTTTCACAAACCCAAATGCTGCAAAACACCTACTGCGCCTCGGTGGTAATTCTCTGTCAGTCCATGAAGTACTACTCACATCTGCACTGTAGTTAGTTCAGATATGTCATATTCTCTTCTCTCTCATATTCATCTAGTAACAAATTGAGCAAAATACATGACCCAGACTTCATGTTGCAATTCCTTGGAAAAACACTCATATTTTAAATACTCTATGAAAACGGGTACTGCTCTGTTTCACCCTGTTGTCACTTTTGCTCATCAAAATTGACACCTGCTCTAGAAATAGCTGAATTTTACTCATATTCAGAAAAATTGTATTAAAATAAAATTCAATTTAATGGAATTTTTCTGAATATGATTAAAATTTAGGCCCTTATATTTCAGGAAGAAAAGCAAAACATTCAGCATATAGTCAGAGGAGTCATCTGAGTGAATTTGCTAAACTCACTGAAGTGTGACAGATCTTACCCAAGATCTGGGCTGAGGTTCAGAGGCTGAGTACGTAGTGCCCTGTAGATATAAGTAGATATTTCTCATTTCCAGTGCAATTATTCCCTCCATATAAGAACTTACAACATTACTTGAAAATTCAACAAATATTTCTCTCTCAAGTAAATCAATTACTGTCCTTCTGTAAACTTGTACTGCAATTGGAATATAATTACATGCTCACTGAAAATAGCACTTTTCTAATCCAGCAGAATGATGGATATCCTCTCTCACTATCACACAAGGCAAACGTTATGCCATTATAACCAATTTGGAATACATGCATGGAGATAAGGAAACTGATTAACTATTTCATTACTAAAATTTTAGGACAATGTAACCTCACTTAGAGCAGGTGTGACATGATGAGATCAGATGTATGTTAAAACCAGTAAAACCATAAAAGTTGTGAATAGCAAAAGTGTAAAATAGGGGCTTAAAATATCACTGTGAAAATATTAGAAGCAGATGAACCAATGCTTTTGTTTTCTGTTATTATCTGTATTTCCACTCTTGTCTTTCACCTTTACAAAGACTGCAAATTACACAAATATTTTCTCTTGTAAAATATAGTGTTTTAAATAGGGCTTGCAATAAACCAAGCAGATTTTCCTAAGCAAGTGGCCAGATTTCATCCAAAGCAAAGTTTTTCATTATGAAGTTGATAGGATAGTTTTAGACCAAGCCTTTCTTGTAAATAAGCCTACAAGGGGCAACACACAGCTCCATGAACAAACACCATGACCTGTCTGGGGACCAACAAAGGTAGCTTGATATATGTATTCTTGATGTACCATTAGTTTAAGCAAGAATGTATTCAATACTTGAATACAAAATCTTGAACAAAATCTTACTTTTTTGAAGTGTCATTAAAGCCACATCATTTTCAGACCCTTTTAGAAAGATAATTTTACATTTGGATGTAATGCATGACTAAAACCTACTCTGTTGTTTTGCAAATTATATACATGCTGATAACTTAAATGCAGGGGATTAACATCCAAACTGATAAATTGATTTTCTCTATCTATATTCTAATATGAAGCATTTTCTCAATATTACAACATCTGACACAATGTACTGCAGTTAATACTAGCTAAATTTGATTGACTTTAGAGGTATTACCTGTAGTTTCACCTTAGATAAACATCAGCCTGAGAGGTCTGACAATTAATGAAAATTCAGTTAATTGCTTATATGTATTCAGGTATCTGCACATGCAGATTCTGTTCTATGAATTGGTATGTGTATGGCACACACATTTGAAAATTGTGCTTTAGTTCTCACAGGAAAAATAATTTTCAGCCCTGCCAAAGTGCACCATGTGCACAGAGTGCTTAACTTTATTTTAAATATTGTTCCTTTAAGTAAAACAAAGGATTTAGTGATTACTTTTTTGTTTGGCCTTGAGCTGCAGCTACACAAGAGTCGCAGAAGACACCCAGGTCTTGTGTCATACACCTTGTGCGTGCAGCTCTGTGCAGACAGCACAGGAATTTTCAGCTACCTAAACTGACATTAGGATGCTCACCCTCAGACAGCTGAACCATAACCAGAATGCCATGACAGTCTCCATAACTTCCTTTAGTTCATTTTCCAGCACAAAATTGAAGTCAGAAACATAATTCTACCCCATAAGTCTCTGTGCTAAAGTAATTCTGCCTCTCAAGATTTGGTATCCAAAGGAAGAAGGGGCTACTTCTCGTATTTTACACTGCACCAGGGCTGAAGAGACCTTGACATTTATACATGGATAGACAGAATAAATTACAGCACCCCCCAATTCTCTTTGAGAAGTGCTACAGCAGACAAAACATTTGACACATAACACACAATACATTTCCTGGCCACACCACCAGTCAAGAATCTAATTTGAATGGAGTTTATGGCAGAATCTTCACAATCATCACATGACCATGTAATTCAGGAATTTTTATGCTGTCAGGTTGCAAATTTTTTTACTTGCAAGGTGGTACCATAAAGGAATTTGTTCAGACATGACTGCAAGAAAATATTGTCTCCTAATTTTTGGCAGGTGGGATCAGTATTTCTGTATTCTGATTCTATCTATGAGCAATTTTCAGCATCAGCTAATACCTACCTTCTGTACCTAGTCTTAAAAAACTAACTTTACATTATCCATAATTATCTGTAAATAATAAAAGACCTTATATGAAATCCTTTGATAAATACCAATTTTATTGCTTCTTAATACTGCAATAATACTATTTGCAAGCACACATTCATTTCATTCAGTTCCAAACTCAGACATTAGAACATTAAATCTGTAGCAAAATCTCATCTGACAGAAAAATGTTTGCCTTTAAAAAATATACTCACTCTTATTAGTAGTTAATAAGGTAAATTAGGTTTTGAAAGACAAAGGTAATGGTTTTCTTCAACTTCTAATAGTTGTGTTGTTTATGATCGACTCTGAGTAAAACTGATCTTTTGGGGCTATGCTGCCCCAAAGACTGCATTTTACAAACTAATGATTTCAAAACAACTTTTTGCCTAAATGAGAGGAATTTATTTTTTTTACTGGTATAAACAATAAAAGAAGTCATATCACTTTTACCTACCTTGAAGTTTTAAATGGGGCCAGAAAATTGTTTCTGTTCAAACCTCCAAAACCCAAAATTTACTCTAAAGTTTTTTCTATATTCTCCTTTCACAAAAAGTAATAATAAATGGTTGCTCCACACTGCTTGTATGTGCTATATATACAGCTAATCCTTTGGGTTTTTAATACCTTCGAAAGTTGTTCTTAATTTTAATTTTAGACCTCTTGTCAGTGAAAATGGCCACATAAGAGTGAGCAAATGATTCATACTAAGCACATCTCCACACAGCTGGACAACTTCAGTGTGTATCACTGACATAATTCAGGAACCTGACTAACTCATACTTCAGTATAATCACATTTTGAGATTTTGACTTGCATTCATGACCTGCTCTCAGTTAAATATTTTTAGAGGAAATTGCATTAAAATAAGAAATTAAAAAGTTTAAATTCTCGTATGGATTATTGTGGTCTTTTTCCACTCTGATTCTTGTCACCCATGTCAGAAGCCCCACTAATCTTAGCTACTCCAGCATTACTGTGATATTTTGTCATCCACAACAAAATGCAAGCGACCTTGGGAAGTCTGTTTCCTGAAATATATGGAAAACAGGAAATTAGTCCTAGCTTGAAATGTACTTCTATGCATGTCATAATTTTCTTTTACAAACTTAATTAAAAATTAAAATAATGCAAATTTATACACAAAAAATAACAATAATTTAAAATTTTTTTTTGATCCTTGACTGTAGCTGTTGGTCTATTTTTGTCATTTCAATTATTGATTAAAATGAATGTATAGTACAAGCTACAAAAGTCTAAAATCTGATAACAGAAAATAAATTTACTCTTCCAGGAAAGAAAAATCAGGGAAGAAAAATAGAAAAATAACAGGTTCTCAGCACATGCTGAAATAAAGCCATCTAAAAAGGTAATTTTTTTTTAAATGGAGAAATGTAGAACATAAATTGCATGGAACATATTACATGTAATATGGCCTAAGACTGAAAAAGTATATTTTGCAGCTTTAACAGTTTCTAAATGTCTGTTGGAAGCAGACTTGCTTAGAAAATCTTCCTGTTAAATACTGTACTGGATTGCTCATATGCTTCTATCAATATTCCCTATATATATATATATATAGTAAAAATTATGTTAATATTGTTAAGATTAGTAATTAAGTACCAAAATGTTTTGCAATTATAGTGAAGAGTTCAGAGTGCTTGTCAAGGATTTAGTTGACTTATAATGCTAACTACTTCTGAAGTTTGTTGATTTTCTTTTATATTTTAATGGAAAACCAAACTGATTAGTTTTAATGTCAAAGTAGCCTAGCATATTACTAAGTACATAAACCTTCTTAAACTTTTGAAAGAAAATACTTAAAGGAAAATGTGTCTGAAGCTGCAGAGATAAAACAAATGTACTGATGGTCAAACTAGCAACTGTCCCAAATACTAGAAAACCAGATAACTAAACAAAAAATTAAAAAAAAAAAAAAGGGAGAGAAAGAGGAAAAAACACACTCAGAAACATAAAGACTGACAGCAATAGTAAAGCTGCTAACCATGGTTATAACCCAAGTTCACTTTGTATAATGCCAGAGAGCTGTCTGAGTTGATAAATCAGATTCTATCCTTTTAAAGATGTTTCTTGCTACCCCTAGCCTATAATAGTACAGTTCTTTACTTATTCAGAGCATGTATCCTCCTTTACTCAGATCCTGTCCCTTTTGGCTCTGTACATCTCTTGGGAGTGCAGAATGATTCAGTGGTAACTTAGTCATTTGTGCACTGTACAAGATGATTTTACTGGAGAGGAAAAAATAAAAGCTGCACTTATCAGTGGAACACTTTCTGTTAAATAAAGATAATTAAAGCATCAATGATACATCCATTTCATGTTTAATTAGCCCCTCTCTCATCATAATTTGCTACTGAAGGTGAAATGTGGGTCACTTTTAAAAACTAATTGTAAAATATTTAACATAATGCAAAATGAGAACAGAAAATTGAAAATACTTCTGTACACTTTTCACTAAACAGTATGAAAGCTAAACGTGTGAAAGAAGTCACCAATATAAATGTGCATACTCAATAACAATATCCTTCTTTTCTTTGACATGGCAGTTAGTGCCACAATGACATTGTTATTTTTATGATTATTATACTGTAGTGTATTTGCTTAGCTTAAAGCTGTGAAAAAATTTGTTCTTTAGAGGTGTTTGGGAATATAAAAAAATAGCCTTTGAGATAAGCCTCTCTGTGTGCGTGAGTCTGTACATAAACAAGAGGAAAGATGATGCCCTCCTGTATGGTTAAACTGATTGCCTCCTTAATGGATGAATTTGGGGTCCTATTAGGGCTGCTGGGTATATGTGCATGTTTATGAGGAAATGGATCCATTTAGTTTATAGATACAATTGACATACATGATAACCAACTAGTAAAAATACTTCTGCAATACTGCAGCAGACTGACTAATTTTTTGAAATTTTATGAAATAAATTAACTGGCTACTGAACAAGGATTTTTTTTTTTTTTTCAGAAATTAATTTCTATGTATTTCACTTTCAGGAAAGTAAGGCTTTACAGCAAATGCATATAATTTTGATTAGAGTGCCAGCACACTGGTTTGATAAACATTTTTCTTCATGAAACAGTACATTTTCAATGAGAAAAGGCATTGGGATTTTTCATAAAGAATTACAGAGTTAACTAAGAAGCCAATATCTGAAGTACAGAAATAATTTCTGCACAGCAATTCCTTTACTGTTTCTATAAGTTCCACTTATAGTGACCAAAATCTCTTAAAAGAATAACAAGCAAAAAAACCCTCAGCATTATAACTGTTTTAAAGAGCCAATGTTTTATAAAACCAAATGTTTTAAAGAGCCAATAATCATTTATTAGTAAAGCGAGTAAAAAATAAACCAAGATAAGATGATGGCCAAGAAATATAAACATATAAAGAGTGTTTAAAAGGCCTGTTCTTCAAAGAGTGGTTGGTAACATGTGGATTCATGATTGAAACTTTCACTGAAATAAAACTGTTTATATGACACTATTTTGCACTGTGAGACAAAGAGGTGGAGAAGTATATATTATAAAAAATATATCTGTAACTAAATGATAAAATAAACAAGTATTTACAATTAAAATTCATTATGAGATCTATGATTAAGTATGTGACTCTCCAAGCTGTTAAGTGATTCCCATTAGGCACTAAGCTTTCATTATTTTTGGCTGGAAATCCCAATATCCAGGCTCCTCGCAGGCAATGTGCAGCACCTGGAGGTTTCAAATTTTAAATCTGTGATCCAGAAAAACACTTACTTAAACTCATCCCCATTCAGTAAAACACCTCTGTACAGCTTTAACTTTTGGCAAGTGATTAAGACCTGTGGAATGCTAAGTGTTTTAAACATTTGTAGTACTGTACTGAAAAAGAGAGAATTGATAAGTGAGAGGCTAAAAGAATATTTCAGAGTAATACCATGCTAAGTAAGACAAGGATAAGAGTTAAACTTGCTAAAGATCTCCTAAAAATACTGACTGTGAAATGTCAGAAGTCTACTGAATACAGAATTTTGTTTTAAACTTTATAAAAAAGACATGTCAGACAGAGGAGAGTTACAAATTGTTTGCAATTTTCTCCAACTAAGTTCTCTTATACAGTCCTGTACCAAACATGATGTATTTTGACACTCACGAAAGAATTCAATTCATCACCTTAAAAATTAAGTATCAAATCATGGAAATGAAAACAACCTGTGCTCCCTGGGGTACACCAGTCGGTCATGTAAGTAGAGACTTTATCTCCTGACTGCTGTATTGTAGTTATAGGAAAGTATCAGTTGCCAATTCTAATTACACTAATGGGTAATTAGCATCACTCTCATCTCCAGTAACTTAGAGCAGATATGTTCTGCTGTGTCCACTTATTTGTTCTAAAATTTTATACACTGTCTAATGTCTCCTTAGAACAAAGGGAACTGACAATGAGCAAATAAAGGGAGTCTTAGAGATTTCAGGTAGTCTCCCTACCACAGTCATACCATTATGCTACTGGTTCTGTTCCACAAGTACAGCAGAACTATGAAACAATCTGATATACACACCATCAGAACCCTTTATCTGCATCTGCTTCACATTTCTCTCTAAACAATTGTGAACAAGAGCTCCATGTGGTTTGGGTGTTAAAAATCCTCAGGTGTTTTGCCTGCTAAACTGAGAAATACTTCACTGTCAATGTTTGAGATGTGAAAAGTGTACATATTGTTTATGCAAGTAAGTCTTAATGTCCTCAGTACTATGTAAAATAAGCAAAAGTATACAAACATCACTCAGCAACAAGCTGGCAAGTACACATAGGAAAGTGGAAACAGAGGGTTTGTGACTGATGGACTCTCCCATAAAGCCTGTTATTTAACACTACCTTTACTGTTTTCTTGGACAATTTCCAATTTATGTGCATGCTTTACAAGTGTGAAAATACTCTCTACATATTTAAAAATAAATAGATAAGACATTAGAATACTGGCTATAAACTACTTGAATAAGTGAACATTCATAACAGGCTAAATATTTAACACAAGAGAACTATCAACACTGAGAAACTGGTTTGCAGCAAACAACTTAAGTAATGGAGCAATTCAAGGTGCACTTCTTTGTAAAACTGCAATAAAGCCATTTTCTTCTACTAAGTTTTCTCATATATTTTACATCAAAAGAAATCCTTCGAATATATTAAGTAATTCAAAATATATTACTGTATTATAATCTTAAACAAGTTTGAGGCTTTTTTATCAAGCAAAACAGAAATTTGTAATGTGTATTCCTTCACCTTTCCTACTCTTAGAATGCAAATCATTCTTTTACACTGAAATTAAACTACATTTTAACAGATTATAATCCATATGTTTAGATGAATTGCAGTATCAAGAAACAAGTGATATCTGATTAGCATATATTCCACTGCTACTTTTATTCCAGTGTTTGCTAAAATGGCATAATCTACTCTGTGCTTAATAAGCCTTAGGAGATGAAAGATAAATAACTTAGTAATTTGTATTTTATACATAGTATTCTTAAACTGAAATTGTGATGTACTCTCTAGGACAGCATTAATGAAATGTGTCACACAGAAACTACTGTGTCAAGCGTTCTATAAGTCTGTATCACTTGCAAAGCCACATATACAAAAGCACTGGTGGATATTACAATCTCACTGTTTTGGTGACCTGAAAGACTGGCGGGGGTGGCATACACAATTAGTTTTATGCTACTATATTTTCAGTATTTCTGAGCAGAATGCAAATACTGGCAACACTTGTAAAACTTCAATTTTAGTAAGCTAGCAAACATTTCAAAGTACAAAAAAAATGTCACAGTGTACCATATTTGCACGTTAATAAGTGGAAAAGAAAGCATTTTTGTCAAACTAGTCAGAATTTCCCTGTTCCAGGCTTGGATGTGTAGTTACATGAATCAGCATTAATTTGCCTCTAGCTTCCTGTGTAACGTGCATTGCAGTTGAGAAAACGTTCAGGATGTTATCTTATACGTACTATCACCCAAAAAGTACTCCCCCAAAAAAGAGGGACCTCTGTTCAGGGTACATAAGCGTCTTATAAAATAAACAAAAGCCTTCACGTAGAAGCTTGATTCCCCTCTGTGCTATCCTTATCTTATTTCAAGGACTGTAAAGACTGTCCCTACCATCACCAGTTTTAGGCTGTCGGAGCTTCACTGAACCGAGCCCTGGCAACACAGTCGAGACCAGAGCCAGCCACTCGTGGCACCCCGAAGGCACATTTCGCTCCGAGCGGTCTCACGACTACAAAGAGAGCTATGCAGCAGCTGGGCGAGCAAATTAGGGCCTCTCAGCGTGAATGAAATTTCATGAGATAGGCAAGAGGGGCATTAAAAAAAAAAAAAGCAATGAGAACATAACATACTGAGGTGCGATTCTAAACTAACACTTATGTGTATTCAGAGCAACTGCTGCAATGAGTGCAAATCTCTGTGGTGTAAATTAGAGCACAGATAGGCTATGTAGATTATTTAAGCCTTTTGGTCCTAATGAAAGACCCGGTAATTACAGCCATTAACGCTTCAGCGCTGCGGCTGCAAATCCACTCTCACCCACTGCTTTAGGAAGCGTCAGGCAGGCAGCAACCCCCTTTCCCCGAAACAACTGGCTGCCGAGGCGAAACTTTCCTCCTCAGCCGGAGCTGACACATCCCTAAGGCTGGGAAAGCATCTCGGTGGGGGAAGCGCCGGGACAGGCTGATGGAGGCGGGGCCGGGGAACGGGAGGAGGATGGCGGCTCCGCCTGGTGGGGGGCCCTGGTCTCCCCTCGACCCCCCCAAAACCGCCGGGTTTGGCCTCCTGGCGCGCGGCTGATAAAGGCATCTCAGGCTGCCTTACAGTTCCTGTCGGAACTGGCGACAGACCCCCGGCCTCCGCGCCCGGCTGCCTGGGGCAGCGCCGGCGGCACGGACGGGCTGGTCGGCTGCCGGATCTGATAAGCGGAGGCAATGACAAAAATTATAATAATAGCAATAAAGATGTCTGACTGTCCTTCCTTCGTGCTGTGTGTTGGTCTGTGCACCTGACTGCCTGCCTGGAGGGAGGGGGGCGGGGGCACCAGACTGAACGGGTCACTGAACCTCGACGGGGTGCGTGCCTGTGCCAGTGTGGGAGGCGGGGGGACGGGCATCCCGGCTCCCTCACCCGCTCTGTGTGCGTGTGTCTGCGTGTTGGGGCCCGCGGGGCGCAGCGCTCTTACCTGCTTGCTGTACTTGCTGCTGGCCTGGCAGCTGTACTCGGAGCAATGGTCCGAGCCGATGGAGATGTTGTCACCAGCGCCCACGAAGGTGTTTGCTGGGGGCAGGTCCTGCACGGCCTGGTGCTTTTTGCCAGCAGTGGGGGACTGTGGGTGCAGCTGGACAGTGGGCAGCGGTGAGCTTGACTTGTAGTGCCTGGCCAGGTCAGGGCTGCCTGGGCCACCATTGACCGAGCGATATCGGCCCATGCCAGGGCTGTCCGAGAGCTTCTCGTTCACACTGTCGTAGCGCTGCCCATTGGGCTTGGAAGCCTCAACAGTAACAATGCTGCTGTAGAGGGGCTGCTTGCCCTTTTTGCCTTTCTTGTCCTTCTTGGGCTTCTTGGCCTTGTCATGCTGCTGGGGGGTGAAGAAATCCTCATGGTCCTTCTTGCCGGCCTCGTAGCCATGCTTGCCCTTGGATCGGCAGTAGCGGGCCATGACCACCACAAGGATAAGAAGGATGACGGTCATGATGCCAGCCACTACACCAATGACTATGCTAAGCCGCTGCTTGCTCAGTTCATAGCTGGGATCACCAGCAATGTCCTGGGCCAGTGGGGTGTGAAGGCTGCGGGCCACCTGGCTCTCCACCACAGTGGCGTTGGACAGGCTCTCATTGACAAAGACATGGAGCAGGGCAGTGGTGGACTGGGGTGGCTGCCCACTGTCATTCACCTGCACAACCAGGCGGTGCAGGCCATAGTGCTTGGGGGCCAACTTGCCCACCAATGACACCACACCACTGGCCGGGTCTATTTCAAAGAGTTTGAAGGGGTTGCCCCCAACAATGCTGTAATTGAGGTCAGCATTGAGACCAGTGTCAGCATCAGTGGCGACCACTGTGGCCACCACGGTGCGCATGTTGCTGGAGGGTGGCAGCACAGTGTAGGAGCTGTTGCTGGGGAAGGTGACAGTGGGTGCGTTGTCATTCTCATCCATCACAAAGAGAGACACGGTGGCTGTGGCAGACCGTGGTGGCTCACCCCCGTCCACTGCCTTCACCTTAAAGGTGTAGCTGGTCTGCTGCTCACGGTCAAAAGAGACAGTGGAGAAAATGGTTCCAGTGTCATTCTCGATGGAGAAGATGCCAGCTGCCTGTTCGTGGTCTCCAGGCTGAATGGAGAGGCTGAGCTCGGCGTTGCGGCCCTTGTCAAAGTCCATCACAGTCACCATGCCCACAGGGCTGTTGGGCTGCAGGTTTTCTTTCACATAGAAGGTGAACACATCCTGCATGAAGCGCGGCTCATTGTCATTGCGGTCCGACACTCGCACCACCACTGTGGTGGAGCCCTGCAGCGATGGCACCCCTTTGTCCCGGGCCGTCACCTGAAATTCATAGGTGTCCCGTTGCTCACGGTCCAGCACTGCCTGCACCGACACATCCCCAGAGTCAGGGTCGATGCTGAAGATGCTGCCCGGTGCCTCTGAGGAGAGGGGTGAGGCCTCCAAGGAATAGGTGATCTCAGCATTCTTACCACTGTCCGCATCTGTGGCAACCACTGTGGCCACCCTCTCACCAGGCAAGTTGTTCTCTGGAAAGGAGACCTCCAGCACAGCCTGGCTGAACATGGGAGGGTTGTCATTAGTGTCCCCGACCCGCACCAGCAAGGAGTTGTTGCTGGACAAGCTGGGGCTGCCTGAGTCCACAGCCACAATCACCACATTGTAGTCACGGACAGCTTCATAATCCAGAGGGGCCGAGGTGTGGAGGAAATATTTGCGCTTATTCTGTGGCTCCCCTTCACCCTCACTGGCCGGTTTGAGCTGGAAGGGCACATCGCCCACCACGGTGCAGGTCACCACACCATTTTCACCTTGGTCCCGGTCTGACACCTGCACCAAGGCAATGGGGGTGTCCACCAGCACATCCTCGGCCACGCTTGCCACCCCGTCCCGGAGCGGGATGCGCCCAATTTTCCGGATGTCGATGGTGGGCACGTTGTCATTTTCATCCCGGATGTTCAGCACGACAGTGGCCTTGTCTGTCTTGGGGGGCTGGCCCCGGTCTCGGGCCATGACAGTGAAGCGAAGCTGGTTCACCTCCTCCCGGTCGATGCGGTGCAAGACGCTGAGCCAGCCCGAGGTCTCGTCCAGCCGCAGTAGGCGCCTGACGGACTCAGTGGCCGCCCCGAAGACATACTCGATCTGTCCATTCACTCCCACGTCCAGGTCGGTGGCTCGCAGCTGCAGGATCGGGGTCCCAGGGCTGCTGTTCTCCGCCAGGTCCGCCTCATAGACGCTCTTCTCGAAGCGGGGGCTGTTGTCGTTCACGTCGGTGATCAGCACCCTCAGGATGGCCTGCGAGGACCGTGCCGGGTCGCCGCCGTCCCGCACGCGGAGGCTGAGCTCGTAGGAGTCCCGCTGCTCCCGGTCCAGCGCCCCCTTGACGATCAGCTGCGGCTGCTTCTCCCCGTCCAGGGTGTCGGCCACCTGCAGCTCGAAGACGCTGCTGCGGGCTGCCGCCTCCGCCTCCTGCCGCCGCTTGCTGCCGCCGGGGAAGGGGGCGCTCTCCGGGGCCGCCGCGGCCGAGCCCCCCCCGCCGCCGCGCCGGCCGCCGTCCCCGCCGGGCTCCTGCAGCAGCTCGTAGCGCTCGATGCCGTTGCGGCCGAAGTCCCTGTCGGTGGCGGTGGGGAGCAGGTAGAGGGTCCCCACGGGCCGGTTCTCCTCCACGGTGAGCGTGAGGACGGGGGAAGGGAAGGTCGGGGTGTTGTCGTTGATGTCCAGGATGATGACCCGGCCCTCGAAGAGGTCCACCCAGCTCTGCGAGGGGCCGATGACCGACACCTCGAAGTCCAAGAAGCACTCGTTTTCGTCGAAGATCATCTGGCACTGCGGCAGCTTTTCGCGGTCGATGCGCCGCTCTGTGGTGCTCAGCTCCCCGGTCATGTTATCGATCTTGAGATAGTCGGAGCCCGACTCCAGGCTGAATGTCACCTCTCCGGAGCCCGTCACGATCCCCAAGTCGGAAGCCACGTTGCCGATGCGGATGTCAGCGGGTCCCTCCTCGGCCAGCCGGTACTTCAGGAGCTGCTTAGCCGCTGCGAGGCTGACCCAGAGCGGCGGAGGCAGAAGGAGCAAGAAGCAGCAGCAGCAGCAATGCACAAAGCGAAGGAAGGTCCGCATCTTCCTCATCTTCCTCGTACCGAAACCCCCCGCCCTCCTCTCACTCCCGCCTGCCCCCCAATAAACTCCCCTGATAAGCCAACAGTGCGGCTGAGAGTCCAGGTGATCAATTATAAAATCCTTCTATTTCTGGAAACTTATTGTCTCATGACTGGTGCAATTGGTGGTCAAAACCCTGCTGCTGGCTCCTCTGCTGCTCTCCCTGCCTTCCAGTTGCGATATACTTACAGTTCACGGGACAGTGGATTTTGCTTTTTAAAGATTCATCTCAGTAGATAGGATGGGATTTTCCTCCTCCTCCCCCTTCTCCTCCTCCTCTCTGATTTTACTGTAATCACTTTGCAAGGTTTGCAATAAAAGCAGGAGCAGTACTGTACGATTCAAAGCCCCCCAGGTTGTCGTCTTCAACACTAGAGTTAACTACAATTCATACACTCTCTCTCTTTTCTCTCTTCTCTCTTTCTCTCTCTCCCTCTCCCTCTCAGCCGTTTACGACCAAGGCAATAGCTTTATTCTTCCCCCTCTCTGCACACACAGGGGAAAAAATTGTGATTTGCTTTATTCAAAGGGCTTGGGTCCGGGAAAACTCCAAATCCTCTTAGCAATGGGCAGTTCTTAAAAAAAAAAAAAAAAAAAAAAAAAAAGTAAAAAAAAATCCCAATAATGTCGGTAGCTGCACAGCTGATAGGAGAACCCCGAGTATTACAGTGCAGTCCACAGAATATCCCCTTTGGTTGGCAGAAAAGCACCCAAATCCATCTTCAGAGATCGCCTAAAATGTTCAGCTCTTTCTCCGGAGCGGATTTTTTTTTAACAACTCTGCGCAAGGTCATTAGTCACAAAGCAACGATACAGAAACTGCAGAAGCCGTTTGCCCAGTATTTGCAAGGCTGGAGATAAGAACATAGACACACAACAGTCCCAAGTTTGTTTTTGCATCCGCAGTTTTTGTGTGTGCCTTACCTGCATTTGCACTGCATGTGTTAAAGCAATCTGGATCTGCAGCACTGAGAGCGATTCACAAATGAGATTGCAGTCTCTCTCTCTCTCTCTCTCTCTCTCTCTCTCTCTCTCTCCTCTTCCTTCCCGTCCCAATGCAGGTAACCAGATCTGAACTTGATCCTTTCAGTTCAAAGGTTAGCAATAAAACTATGTGTCCAAAGGCGATTATTGGTCTCTCGCAATTATACCCGGAGCGGAACAAGATGTAACTGGATCCCCCATGTGAATTAACACAGATTCTGAATTACATCCATATAAAGCGGAATGGCAAAGGGGAGGGGAAAGAGCCGCGACGCGATTAAAAAAAAAATAGAGAGTTCTATTTGCAAATAAAATTGTATCAGTCAGTTGTTTCCTGTGATCTGCACCGCCACAGTGGGTGAAATCTGCAATTGTGTATTCCCTCCTGTGTCTTTCAGAGAAGTGTGGATCAGACGCTTTCACGGCAGAGCGGCTTGTGCTTTAAAATGTTGAATGGCAATTGAGAAGCTTCCCACTCGTAAGAAAAAAAAAAAAAAGAAAAAAA
>VYZP01047068.1:0-10490 GCA_013400635.1 Hypocryptadius cinnamomeus | reverse complement strand
AAAAAAAAAAAAAAAAAGAAGAAGAAGAAGCGGTAAACCGGCAAGTTTGCCCAAAGTGGAGGGAGCTGCTGAAGCCTCTCTCGGTAGCTCTTCCCTGACGCTGCAGCAGCAGAGCCGCCTGCGCTACATACACACAGAAAGAGAGGGAGAGAGAGAAAGAGGGAGAGCAGAGAGAGAGAGAGAGAGAGCGAGAGAGAGAGAGGGAGGGCGGGAGGGAGGGAGGGAGGAGGAGGAGGAGGGAGGACGAGTCAAGCGCTGCACTCCAGAAAGCTCAGTCTTACCCTCTGTCTCTGCTGCTAGTGCTGCAAGTGGGATAGCTGCTCATCACACAACACCAGTTCAGTCCTCAAAACCGATCCTCATTTCACGCCCGAGTGTTGCTTCTGTTGCTTTCTCAAACCCGTGATCTGTAGTGATTTTCTCCTATCCCTTCCCTCCCCACGTCCGCTATAGACTGTGAATCGAGCAACGATTTTTAAAGCAAATGTTTGTTCGCCTTTCTTTTCCTCTATTCTGCATTTTGCGAAATCAGCCTGGTAAGGAAACCCGTTTCCCACCTTCCCCTGTTGTGTCGGTGCTTTGTGAAATAGCTGCAGTCACTGTAACTGCATAAAACTCCAGGGAGAAAGGGGGACTGCCTTAGATCTCAGACTTTCGTCCTGTTTCCCAGTGCTGTTTCAGCCTCTCGGTCTTTGTGATTGTATTCTTCCTATTACCATGCTTTGAATGTGTCTTTTCAGCATGTTTGTGGGTATCCTAGGAGAAAAAAAACCGAACACCACCAACAAAAAAACCCTCGGAGAAGATGATCAGGAAGGGAGCGAGAGGGTTAGTAGAACAAACACATGTAAGAAGTAACAGATTTATTTCCGAACACAGACTTGCTGCTTCGATGATTGCTAAAATGTAGCGTCACCTACCTGGGTAAGTGGGAAATAAACTTTAATGGTAAAGCTCTCCGACTCAACTTTGCTTATTCTGACGTCTCTAGTTCGCGTCTCCTTTTGACTTTGAGCCATTTAATCGCGTATGGCTTTTGTGTGCTCCCGCCCTACCCTTGTTTGATGCCTGGCTCCTTACCTGTCTTCTCTGCTCGGAGCCCGGAGGGAAAAGAGGGAGACTCCGGGGGCAGGCGAGCGCGGGGCAGTCAGTGGGGAGAGAATGAGCGTGTGCGGGTGTGTATGTGCGCGTGTGTGCGGGTGTATGTGTGCGGGTGTATGTGCGCGGGTGCGGGTGTATGTGCGCGGGTACATGTGTGTGCGCCTGTGTGCGTGCGCGCAGCCAGAGGAAGGCAGGAATCCAGCTGCTCTTTCTCCCTCTATGAACACATGTGGCAAAGCAAGTTCCGTATGTGCGCGTTCTGTATGTGTTTGTGTGTGCATTCCTCGATATATATGGCTCTTTTGAATAAAAACGCATGCAGACCAATGTAGCGAAATGTCTCTTTCATCGCGACGATACATTTAAGCGAAAAGCGGCCGGATATGTTGAGGTGGTTCAAAGCAACGGTCACAGCGTGTCTTTGTCATTTGGGGCGGTGAGTGATTGTAGGAGGGAGGGAAGGTTGCCACCTCTTTCCTTGAGGAGTCCAGAGACACAGAGGGGCAGAGCCGCGCCGCATGGAGTCGGCGCTAGGGAGGGAGGGACTGCTCCCTTCTCCGGAGGGCTGCAGGGCTGCTCCTCCGGCCCTGGCACCGGCCCCGGCCGCTCTGCCTCGCCAGAACACGAAAACCCTCCCCCGCCGGTGCTGGAGACACTCGGCTTTCTATCTGCAGCATCAGCGAGAAAGCCCAGCTCGGCGCAGGCTCAGTGCTCACCGCCGCAGTCCCGGACGGAGGAGGGGGGTTCGGGAGCGCAGCATCTTCGCAGCGGGTTAAGTAGGATTAGTACCAAATCCCTATTATATTTGCCAAGCAACTTGAATTTGTCAAAATTCCCCCTCGCTGTTCTGGAGCTCCGTGAGGAGGAAATTTTTCTCACAGTGTAAGATCCAGACATGCCGGTATGTAGGAATACCAGCATACTGCATTACACGGGCTCCCTGCACTGGAAATACAACTGCGAACCGCTGGTCCCGCTGTTCCCGTCCCTTTGTGTTTTTAAACGCAGTCAGGAAACTTAATGTATTCGCCAGGGAAGGGGCGGGATGAGAGCATTTCTAACCTCCCCGCCATAAACTTTAATCGGATTCCAGGCTGTTGCACGGCATGGACGCTCGCCTTCTTGCCTGCGTCTCCTTCCCCGTTGTTCTACTACGGTCTCCTTGCGAGTGCCTCTTTCAAGCGAATGAGTGATTTCTTTCTCTTGCCATGTGCAATTGCTCCCCCTTCCTTTCCTACCCTCGCTGGCCTCTCTTACACACACTATGCCTTTCACACGAGGTCTGCGCCCCCAGTCCCCCCCTCCTTTCCTTCTTTTTTGCAGTGTCTTCACATGCAATCTCCCTCTGAATGTGCAATGTCTTTCCTGCTCGGGAGTGCTGCGTCCTTCACAGTGGATTGGTTCCTCTTTCGGAGCAGAGGTAACGGCCCCCCCTTTCCTATCATTCTCCTTTCCTCCCTCTCCTCCTCCCCTCCCCTCCTCCCCTCCTCCCCCAGGGCAGGCGGCCGGCGTGGGAAATGGGCCCGACGTGCGCTGCATGGTGGATGGCCGCGCTGTTCCCGGTCCACGTGCCCCGGCTGCCGGGGGGAGGACGGGGCTGTGCTGGCCGTGTGTCCCCCGCGCCCCCCCGCCCCCGCATCCCACTCCTTCGAGACGGGAGAGAGTAGAATTACCCCCGCACCCTCTCTCCGCCTCCCCGGCGCAGTAGACTGCCGGTCCCGCTGCCCGCGCCCCCACAGCTTCCCGGGTGCCGGTAGGAACAAGCCCGGCTGTTCCAGGCGGGGGAGGTTTGTCCCTCTCGGGCAAATCTGTTGCGCAGTGTAACTCCCCCCTCCCGGCCGCCCCCCCGCTCCGATGCACACAGACGCCCACACGCGCTCAGACACGACACGGCATTTGTCCTCCTGATCTGGTGAGATCAAGTGGGAAGAGGGATCACAAATGTAATCGTCTGTAATAAATAAAATAGCCCGAGATGCTGGTGATATACAGAGGGGAAATAGGAGCTTGTGTCCTTAAAGGGAACATCTGATAAGGCCACCGAAGTGGCATCTTGCGTGTGGGAAGGAATCCGTCTTGCTGACAATCGCAGCCTGCTGTACGTGGGGAAACCCTAAAGCAGCCTGGGAGCTTCCCCGGCTCTGTGCATCCCCTAAGCTCCCGATGCTCTGCACTGGAGCTTTGTTGTCGTTGTTGTAGTTGTTGATTGGAAAGACAGGGGTCATCGTTAAAATATGCAGATATAATTAATGGTTGGTTTATCTTCATGTGTTGGCTGAGCCCTGCTTCTGCTCCCGGCAGCCGGACTCGCGTCCGCAGTTGGCGCTTTCAGCCCACGACAATTTGGTTTTCACAGTTTAGGAATATCAGTGGCTCTCACTGGAAAATTACTTCTGGGATCTGCAGTGGGAATCAGTCTCTGGTTAAAGAGAGACAGATTATTTATTTACATATCCACACCACTTTGTGCATTAACAAATACATACTGCATATTACTATTTTCACTCTCAAACGGAAAAGAAGCTTTAGGAGGGGGGAAAAAAAAATCATATTGCCTTGAAAGTAACGTATTCATAATAATACGTGGAAAAGATTAAACACAGTAAACAGAAAATTCGAAAGCAGGGTAAAAACAAGGACAGAACCCCCACATGAAGCAGTTAAAGCCATTTGACGGAAAGGCGAAACTAACTCAAGAACTCCACCAAGGGACAAGCAGCTGAAATGACACCGCAGCAACACGGAGCCCGCGGTGACCTTTCATCTCTCCAAAGTGTCTTGCTGATCTGGTGCAATTCTGTTGTGACCTCTTCACTCCCTTCCCTACCACAAGTGCCCTCTGGCCGCCTCGGAGCTCCCTGAGCTGCTCGCAGTGAATATGCTGGGAGGCCGGCTGAGTTACAGGGAGTACTGACACTTGGCCAGTGTCTTTCACAGCTCTGCAAATATGCTTGCTGTGTAGTAACATGTAATAGGCAGCAGTGATTAAATTATTCATTGCAGCAACAGCATTTCTGATGGACGTTAAAGCGTAAGTGTTTAAATAAGAAAACCACAGATTTACTTTTAAGCAGATAAACCCCACATCTGTGCTTATTTAACTGAATGCTAGCTAAGCGTGAAACCAGTTACTTTGTTTAAATCCTCTCTCTTTTACTCTCTTTGAGAATCTTGAGCTAGATTATGCACCGTAAAAGTTACTGACAGAGCAGAATTAATCTGTGTTGGATAACAGTGCTTAAATCTCGCATGATTATAATCATTCATTCTTAAAATCAAACTGAAGTCTGTTCAAAGTGAAAGGTTCTTGCATAGGCATGATTCCATCAGCACTTCTGAGTTCTCACATTTATGAAGAATGATGAAAACTAATATTTAGCCAAAGAGATAGTGATTCTGTTTACTAAGATTTTTGCAGTGTGTAGAGATTCCTTACAAATCACAATTATTAACACTGAGATTTTTTCTTTTTTTCTCTTTTCTTTTTCTTTCTTTCTTTCTTTCTTTCTTTCTTTCTTTCTTTCTTTCTTTCTTTTCTTTCTTTCTCTCTCTCTGTCTCTCTTTCTCTCTCTCTCTTTCTCTCTCTGTCTCTCTCTCTTTCTTTATTTGTCATGGAAGGCCATTTACAGACCGGGTTTTTTCCCAGATGTTGACAAAAAATCTAGCCACTCATAATCATGCAGAAATGACAGACAGATTATGCTTAAAATCAGAAAGAAAAATTAGTGAAAAGTCTTTAAAAACTCATGTGAATTTTTATGAGGGGAGGCATATTTTTGTTAAATTTGTTTCATATGCCACTGCTAACTTTCCTGGATTTGCAGGGATATAAATGAGTGCTGCACCCAGCCCCACTATTTTATAGATTTATTTTTAAATTAAACTTGTTCATGTTCTCTAAATGCAAAATAAACTATAGAGAAAATTAAGGTGAGCTTTCATGAATTAAGGTGAGCTTTCCCTCTATTCCCTAAAAATAGAGGGCAATGATGAGTCATTAGTACATATTCTACATAAAGAGATACAATGAGACATTTAGGAGAGATAATTAAACTGGACTTTATTTAAATGAAATATATGAGAACCAGGTAGCACTGCCAAAGAAAGAAGAATATGTTAATTGTCACAGAAAATATTAAATGTGTACAGTTGGTATGTATATAGATTAATTAGCAGAGAACAGCACAGTTACTCTGGGAAATAATTTAGGTTTTTTTTATATATAGTGTTTCCAAGGTGGCTATTAGTAGTGAACACACTGAAGGTGTCAAAGTGCTTTGTAAATTATTCCTAGGAGACAAAAAGAAGTGCAATGACCTGTTCAGTCACCCAGGCAAACCACTAAAAAAAATTACTCTTTCCAGATTAGGTTCATTAGACCATAGTTTTGCATTTCTTTTTGTTATTTTAATATATTCTGGGTTCACATCAAGATTTGTCCTTAAATATGTGACAATAATTTCTGCTTTATTTGGTGGATTGCAGGAAAGTCAAAGAACTCTTTCTGAAGCCTTTAAAACAGGTTTGTGTTCCAGACAACTACACATACAAAGAAAATCTTGTGTCATGAAATGTCATGGATAGCAGTAAAATATACAAAACTGCTATAGATATATTGAAATACCGATGTTTTTAAGCTTGTGCTCTCACTTACTTCTGTCAGCTACCCTTTATATACCAAATTGAGTACACAGACTTTGTAAAATCATTTCGCCTCAACGTACTCTTGAGGACTTCTTGACATAATGAGATTTTTCAGTTCTATGCTCTATGTTTTTTACTGGTTTTTTTTTAGGATGCTACAATTAATTTTTCTGTGACTTAAAGTTTTCTTTCATTTTTGAATAAAAATCAAGAGAGCATAAAATCTTTTGTCTAATATTCTTAGTGCATCCTGTGCAGCTTTAATTTATTTTAAATATAATTCAGGAGATCATAGAAGATCTGGCATGTCTTCATGATTGTACTGTGTCAGCTGCCTGTTGAGCAGAAGATAAAATACTCAAGCAAGATGGCAACTCTGAGAAGTTCTGAAGAAGAACCTTTGATATTATAATTCAAGCACTGTTATTGATAACTGAATGCTGTGCAGCTCTATTCCTTTCTGAAAGTTAATGCCAATATATGTTATTGACTACATCTAAAATGAAATTTATAAATCTACACATATACTCACTTAGTTGGGAGCTTTAATGTTTCTTTTTGCTTTTTCAAAACAATTACTGCTCTCTGTCAGAAAAAAGAAGAGTAATAGTTGCATAGAACAACTAGGGTAGAGAGCACAGTTGTTCTATATTAGGGAAATAAATATGGTGGCAAGGAAAATAATTTAGAATGGGATCAAGCTGTTGATTGATTATTGGACAGGCTATTTGACTTTGTTCTGCAATGTTTAAAACCTCTTTACTGGGTACTTTATAATGATAGGCTTGTCATTTCTCTTCATATGAAAAGTGCATCATTACAATCCTTAGAGGTCACGTTGCTATAAGCCTTATTCAGCTGTACAGTGGAGAAGCAGACAAAGTTTTCCCTTAATTCATTGTTTGACCCTGTCAGAGACATGGCTATTCACTGAAAAAGTAAGGGCTATTCACCTGCTACCATCAACTGTTAATGGTGAGCAAGAGAAAGCATGAAGAAGTGGAGCTCCTTGCACCTTTCCCTGAACTACCTTAAAACATAAACTTAAATATCCATGCCTATATTGTACAGGTCTAGAGAACAGCTTTGGTATTTAGCCAAAATAGCAATTAGAAGCTGAAGAAGGCTCTGGTTCTATCACCCTAAAACAGGATCTTTTTGGAGGCAACGGGAGTAGCCAAATATATTTAGGGTGTTAAGCACTGGTACACACCTGATCAGCTTTGCTTCTAAAATGTTTGGCACTGCTATCTGAACTCTCCAAAATAAGAATGAAGGGTTGTAGTCACCCTTCCTATGAGGAAGATTACATAGTCTGACATCGAAATCATCTCGTCTCCTGCTGTCTCACTTGCACTTTTTGCTGTGCAGAGACAGCCATACTTTTATGTCTGCTTTAGCTGTTTTGCAAAGTTTCTTGGTGATCATCCTTTGCATAATTACATTTTTAGTGTCCTTTATAAGAGTAATAAGTACTGTACTGAGTGGGTTTTTATGACCTACAATATGTCTAGAGGAAGCGAGGTACTGATAAGTTTCTACATTTTTCATCTTCTGATGGAAACCTGACATATCTTCTAGTTCATTCATTCTGTGAGATGATTAAAAAGTTGCTCAACAAACTAAACCTCATCCAGGGCTCAGCAGGAAATAACTGCAATCTAAGTACATTAAAGAACAGACAGGGCAAGCCAAAATATACCTCTTTCTTTCCCTCTTAAGATCATGGGGAAAAGAGAAAAGCAGTCTAATACTGTGATAAAACTGCAACCTGCAGCAGCTGGCTATGGGTAAGGATATAGAACCTAATCCAAAGCACACAGAAGTCAATGGAAGCACTTTGACTAAATAAGCTTTGCATTAGGCACCTAGTGAGTGAATGGTGTTTAAAGCACTCATGTAGATCTTAAGCAGATGAGTGAAGAAGAAAATTGTGTGCATTTGAATCAAAATAAATGCCATTAAAACACTGACCCCAGAGATCATCTTTATGACTCAGAATAAATTGTCATTCTTGGGCACTGAATCCTATCCTCCATTAGTGCAAGAACTCATGTTGCATGAAAAGCATATCTTTAAAATATGTGTTTGTATATATATGTAAAATTCATATGTTGATACTAATCTTAAAGTTCGGTACATTGTAAACATCTGCAGGCTCTTTTTATCCATTTATGTGTTTACAGAGTGAATTTCTCTCATCTCAGGGTTGAGTTTTTTTCTGGAAAATAATACAAGATTTTTCAATTTCCTTTCATGATCTAAGTTCTGCATTCCTGACATTGTGCTGATGAACTTCCTCTTCACCTCCCTCCACTCCATTTTTAATGATGTTTTCAGTGAATCCTTTTTTAATATGGAGGACACAAATGGCTTATGATTTTCATCATGAAGATGTACTCTACCTCATGTGGTGATGTTAAGCATCACTTTACTTAACCCAGAAATATTATGTTTAATACTCTCTATTAGCATTTTTCATAGCTACATCATGTTTTGATGACTAGTAGTCCTTCTTTAGTAGATTGGCTGCATATTTCTTTTCTCTGTCATTTTCAGCTGATAAACTCACAGTTTATAGCTGAAAATCTAGTTACATTGCTCTTTGTACTATTAAATGTAATCGCATTTCTATTATAGAAGTCATCATGTCATCTGATTCTTCTTGTTTGTTTTTATCATTTTGATGGTTCTCAGACTTGCTTTACCAGCAAATTTCAGCAGCGTGCTCTGAGGTTTTATGATCTAGTTTTTAACTTAAATATCAGAAAACTATATGGCAAGACACTCCATGAAGAACCCCTTAAAAGCTTCCATCTAATCATGCAAACACCTAGCACAACTGGTCGTCCTCTCCTGATTAGTCAATTCTTTATCTTCTCTGTCTTAAGTAATTATTTTCATATCAGATTGTGTCAAAAACTGTTTTGAAGTCCAGATACGTGAGATTTCATGCCTTGAATAGAAGATAAATTATTCAAGATATTGATATATGGTAGTATCTTCTCTCGAATATGTTTGGATATTAAGTTTGCTTTTTTACTTCTGTTATCTATACTTCTGTATTTCTTTTATCAAGAATAATGTGGCCAGCAGGCCAGGGAAGTGATTGTCCCCTTGTACTTGTCACCAGTGAGGCCAGACCTCGGGTACTGTACCTGGTTCTGGGACCTTCAGTACGAGAAAGACATTGAGAGGCTGGAGCATTTCTGGAGAGGGGCAATGGAGCTGGGAAGGGTCTCGAGGGTAAGTCCTATGAGGAGTGGCTGAGACAGAGCACAGGACTGGGGTTGTTTAGCCTGCAGAAGTGGAGGCTCAGGGGAACCTTATTGCTCTCTACAACTGCCTGAAGGAAGGTTTTAGCTAGGTGGGGTTCAGCCTCTTCTCCCAGGCAGCCAGCAGCAGGGCAAGAGGACATAGAGTCAAACTGCACCAGTAGAGGTTCAGGCTGGACATCAGAAAGGGTTATTAAACACTGGAATAGACTTCCCAGGAACATGGTGGAGTCACCACCCATGGAGGTGTTCAAGAAATGGCTGGATGCGACATTTAGAGCCATGGTCTAGTTGACAAGCTTGGATTTGGTTGACAAGGTTGGTCAGTCAAAGGTTGGACTTGATGGTCTCAGAGGTCTTTTCCAACCTAAATGATTCCGTGATTCTGTTCAATTACTCATTCTTAGCTTCAAAAATTATTTTGAAACTTTGCATTCTAAACCCATAAAAAATCTCATTGAAATATTATTTATTTCCTCTCTTCTCTTTCCCTGTTGAAACTGATATCCTTACTAAAAATTCTTGTTCTAGTCTCTTCAGATAGATGCATTAATTTCTTCAGAATTTTGCAGTGAAGATTATCTGGACTATTGGCTTAGAATATTTTGTAGTCTTTGAATTAATTTCATTTCAGATGTGCTAATTTTTCTTTTATGACTTTGCTTTCATTGATCACTTTGCTCATTTCAACATCACAATCCTTGTTGGGACCTGTAACAATGCACACAATTTATTTGGGTATCTCTAGATAAATAATTATAATTTTACTTATATTTGTGTTTATTGCACATTCTGAAAAAGTGGAGCCAATGCTTTCTTAGCAATTTTTGAATAAGATCTAAAGGTTTACATTTGACACTTTATTAAAGAGTACATGGGGGTAACACTGTGAACATACTTGCCTATTTTGCCACTGCATGTTTTATTTTCTGTCTTGTTCATGTATTATCTATATATCATCCACATTATCTTCTGAAAATTCATTATTTTGAATGTCTGAATGCTTTATATTAGAAGAAAGGCAATGAAAGTGAAGATAAGTAGATCGTTCCAGAACAAAGGAAGCTATACCTGACTAGAAGGAATTTTGCATTTTCAAAGAGTTGGATAATACACATCTGGATAAAAAAAAAAAAGGTAAAAAGACCTTGAAAACATGGATTTGACTTACAAGATCAGAGCCATCCAGCATGTCAATAGTCAATCCGTGAGAAGCTATACTACCAGTTGCCCAGTGTTATCAAGCTGAATATACAGAAAGTGTATATTTATACATATATATATAAAGTCCTTGATGAACAACATTCTATGAAGAGTCTTGTATCAAATATCTTAGAGAAGTTTAGAGAGATAGATCAGAATGAAAAGATTAGAAATAGAATAATAGAGAGGTGAAGGTAGGAAGTGTTTAGGTTTGTTTCAAATTTTGTGAACAAATACAATTAAAAATTTATAAGGGAGAAATGAGAA
>VYZP01047062.1:1088-21113 GCA_013400635.1 Hypocryptadius cinnamomeus | reverse complement strand
TCTTTGTTTGAGAGATGTTGTGATCTCTCCCATTAAAAAAAAAACCAAAAAAAACAAAAAAAACAAAACAAAAAAAAAAAACACCCCCAAAAACAGGGGACTCTTCCTATAGATATAGAGAGTTTTTGATGCCTGGTGCCATCTTGGCTTTCCTGTGCACTGCCAGGGGAATTGCAAAAGCAGTCCTGTGACAGCACAAAATCAGAGACCCATTTTAGGGAGGATGGGAGTTATGGTTCTATTTGCAAAATCCCAGTGAACCATATACATGCTATTCATTCCCTCTTTGTTCAAGAGCTTCCATTAGTTTTGTTATAAATGTAATTTGGCAAAGAAAAGACTTTGCTTATTGTTGCTTGCTTTTTCTGTTAATTGTTCTGTCAGTTTATATTTACATACTCTAGTTCAAATTTGTAATTACAATATAATTGCACACATGTGTGGTTCAGCACCTTTGTAAGGGTATCCTGCTATACAACTGTGCAGCTAAGAATTTTTGACCAACAAATATGAGCTATTCTTTAAATAATTAGAAAAGTGTGTATGTCATTAGACTCTTTACATCCTCTCAGGGTCATATTAGTCGCAGAATACAAACACCTAATGGTAGTGAGCTGCAGACTTTTTTCCTTTGTAAAAGAGCAAATATACAACTTTGATTTCTCCAGTGCATTAAACTGCCGCAAGTGCTGTGGGTAAGTCTGGTCAGAGTTCAAGTTTCTGCCAGTTCTGGAAGAATAATTAGCAAGTCTGGTAAGAGCTCTGAAGGCAGTGGTGTTGCTATCAAGGGGTTCAGGCTAGGTATGACCCTCCTTCTCAAAAGGTGAAATACATAATAATTTGTTAACTTAGACTGCAACTTGTCCATATGGTCCATGTTATCTTGTTTGATGTTGCAACAAGACCTGTTTTTGAGATTATGGCATTTCAAAGTCTATTTAATAATATTTGCTTATTTGTTTTTGGTGAAATTCAATATACAGGAATGCAGATGGCAGGAATAGAGAGTTCCTGTTAATCTTCACTGTAACTTGGAGGATGGACAGAAATACTCTATGTCTATAAAAATCAGATATGCTGCATAAGATTCTTTAACTTTGGAAATACTAATTAGGGATTTTTCCTGCTTAAAGTGGATAAGAAACAGAGTGTTAATTGTTTGTCTACAGCACTAAGATGTCTAAAACTCAGAATTTAGAGCCTAAAACTTCTGTCTGCTAGTGATCATTACTGTTCAGTAAAAAAAATCTCCTGCCACAATGAAGGTACAATTTTAATACTGACCTGCAGAAAATGTGATTGACATTATTTGGGTTTCTGTTTATAGTAGAAGAGGATACCTCAATAGAAATAAAAGTAAAAAATAATTTGCTGGATAAATGTAAGGCTGGCTTCTCCCTCTTATTTGCTCACAGATACTACTTAACTGTGCCAGGTTTGCCATTGCTCATTGTATTGATTGTTTTACTCATTCCATATGCTCTTTGAGTGTTGTCCTGAAGCTGCAGTTAAAGAGGGGCAAAAGAGGATATTCAGATGAGGGAAAATAAACAATAATCCTTTAGACCACACAGGATTAATTGTTTATTCCCCAGGAAGAGCAGAGTTCAAGTGGAACTACTGTATATCATCATTGTATATCATCTTTTATAGCTGATGTCTTGTGTTCTGATACATCAGTATGAGGAAATATAAAACCTCAACTTTTACATGATTTTCTGTGATTTTTTAAACTAGTTACCATATTAGAGAGGGAGGAGAAAATAAATCAATTGCAAAGCATGAGTCTTCCTCCTCCTTTGTCCAGGCCACCAGATGGAACGTAGGTCGATTGTACAACCATCCTGCCCAGCTCATTCTGTAGATGCTTTGAGTATAATTTAATATTTCACTAGCCAGCTAACCAGAAAAAATATCACTGACAGTCTGAATTGTTATTCCCCAGGTTTAACCAACTCATTTTACCAAGGTTTCTTTTGCCCCCTGGTTTGAGGTCTTCTATTTGGCACAGACGTCATGCGATACCCGAGCTGGGAGCTGGAGACTTGAGAGCTGTTTTCCTAGACTAAATGTTTGAGGTTACAGGACGTAGCCTAGTTTCACATAAGCTTTCAAATTTCAGTGGGACATGCTGAATCCTGAAACTGTCAAATAGTGTATTATTTTTGGAGTGAGAGAGAGTATGTGTGTGTGTGTGTGAATGACCTTTACATTTTTACCCTATCCCAAAAGTCTGACTTCCTGCCCTTTCTCCCATGAGTCCACAAACTTCAGCATTAAAGTGAACATTTTTAAAGGAAGAAATTCCATACAGGAGAGAACAACTGGGGATGGAGAGTGGTCTGTTTATGGGAAAACAAGGAAAACAGCTGAATGCTACAAATTGTGGGAGGGATACAGAAAAATCTGGAGAAGTTGGGATTCTCTCATTTTGCCAGGTTCCCCTCTCTCTCTCAGTAATACCAAGACCTTCGTGTAGGGGTAGGGAGTGGTGGGGATAGTGGCCATGTCTCGTTCTGTTCCCTGCAAAAGAAACTGATTATTTTTCTACTCTTCAAAGGAATAGGAGTGATGCGAACTACTGAATGCCACACCTTAATTTCCAAATTTGTAATTAATTATCAAACTTTGCAAGCTAACAGAGTGGACCTTTCTAAATGCTGAATAAAAGTGCTTATGTCTGTCTTTATCATATTTCTTCTTTGATATTGGTGATTGAAGTTATTAACTTCACAGGTACAATGAGTGCTCTAATATTTCCTCAAGTGATGTGTGGCAAAATCAGATCCACAGGCTTTAAAACCCTGGAGACAGAGGATGATCTCCGTGGTAATAACAAAGGTGTAGGCACTGAGTTTTTTTTCTTCTCTCTACAGAAGAGCAACTGCTTCCCTATCTAGAAAGTTGCCAATCTTTTCTGTGTCTAAAGGGATAAAACTAAACCTCCATTTCTACTGCTCCTTCTTGCAGGTCACTCAGGAGTAAAAGAAGGGCCAATATTGTTATGTGAGGAGTGGAATGAAATCCATTTTCCTGCAGAGTTTTATCTTCCTTCCTTAGCTATCCTTAACAGAAAGAATTATATTTTTTTCATCCCATAAGTTCTATCCAGTATCCCTCTAAATTCTGGCTGAGCAAAATGCATCTCTTTGTTAAGCTGGCAGACCAAAATGGATCTCAGATGAGCCCTGCTGTGGCCTCTTACACTGTGAGTATTGAAATGGGACATCCTTGACCTCATTGACAGTTTTCTCAAGAATTGTAGAAAGTTTTAGACCTTCCTACATTGTCAATGGTTGTTGAAAAATAGCTGTTATTTTAGATGTTTTGAGAGGACTTCAGGATACTACCTTTTCTGGTTGAGAATCAGACCTTTTCCCACCTCTTCCTTCTGAACTCATCTAATAATGCTAAAAGAAAAGAATTAAAAGGTGGGCTATATGATACAGGGATATCTGTGTGGATTCTAACTTTTTAGGGCCTTATGGGAATTGATGTAAACTTTCCCTTCCCTTTGCAAGTGCATATTGATGTAACAGATTCAGCACAAGGAAGTGTATGTGAGCCTTATGATTTAACAGGAAACTATTCAAAGCCTGGGAACTTGGTCTGAAAAGTGACATTATGCTTAATTTGGCTCCCATGACAGAGATTCCATCAGGCTGAACTATTCTGCTCAAGAAGCTGATTAGCTAGGCTGGCTCAGTATTCCTTGTGAGTTCATGCCTTTCCTTCAGGGAGACAGTTGTCTCTCAAATAGCACTAAGTGCTAGGAAGAAATGCAATTTTCCCCCCTTTTTCATTTGAGTCATTGGTTCTGTCATCTTGACTTCCATGTGTTTGGGAAGTAGGAGTAATTTGTATCCAGCTTTAAACCAACTCTTTTATATTGAAAGTGTCGGTATATAAAGCAAATTTCTTTGTAGGAAAAAGCCTGGAGTTTGGAGTCAAAGCCTAAAAACCAAATCCATGATGTTGACAGTAGCCTTAGGCAAGTCATCTTACACTCCTGGCTCATTCATTAGTTATTCAAATGTGAATGTTATTACTATGAGCAATATGCATTACTGCATGGTGTGAGCAGAAAAGCAACTGCACTGGTCTCAAAGAAAAAAAAAAAGTAGAATATAGAACAAGTCTAGTCTGCTTTGACACCTGTGGGAAGTCCATGGCACAGTCTTGGTTTCTTGGCTTGTAAAGAGCTGTAATCATTTGAAGAGGTACTTTGGGCTCCTTAGTCACCGTTGAAATGCTGAGCACACGCGTTAAGCTTTATCCTGTAGAGTATTTATCTCCCTGGGTAATTTGTAAAGCGAAGTGACTTAAATCAGTGAAGGAATCACGCCCTTAGCCTCTGAAATGCCTTCAGGCCTCTCCAATGTTCATCTCCTTGTTGTCTGTTTTGGTGGTGGTAGCGGTGGTTACCAGGACATTTGTTCTTCACTGTTAATAAACTTGGATTCTTAATTCATTAAGGATATGATTTTTAAAGCAGCATTTTACCTAACTTAAATATCCCTTTACAGGAAAATTAATTATACAAGCCTTGAATTTATTAAGTATAAGGAGAATAAATGATCCAAACGTGACCTGCTTTTCACGTGGGTTTGCAATGTCCATGTGACTTCGAAATCAAACCTGGTCACCACAGTTCCAGCAGCACCGGGGTTTGCTTGGGGACAGAATGGAGGGGGTGATGTGACAGCGTGTTTAATTAGCCCTGCAGTGTTTAATTAGCGTGGGCGAGGTGTGAGCGAAGGTGCGGATGCTCAGGGTAAATCCCATGCCCCTTCCCAGGCTCGCCGGCTGCCAGCCCTCCCTCAGGCCGGGCGAGCACCGGGGAGGGGGCCCAGCTGATGGGCATGTGGCCATCAAGGTAACCTGCTGAAATTGCCTCTCCGTGCAGGGGGTGCCTGGTAGGGGCAGAGAGGTGAGCTGGCTGTGTGTCAGGCGGGTGTTTCTCATCCCCGCCCGCGGAGCGGACGAACCGCGCCAGCTCCGAGCAGCCCTGCCCGCCGCTCGCCCTGCGCACCGGAACGGCGGCGGCGGGGCCCGCGTTGCCGCAGGGGCGCTGTGGGGACGGACCGGGCGGGTGCAGCGCCGCCATGGCCGCCCGCGTCCTGAACGTGAACGTGGGAGTGCTGGGCCACATCGACAGCGGGAAGACGGCGCTGGCGCGGGCGCTCAGCACCACCGGCTCTACCGCCGCCTTCGACCGGGCGCCGCAGAGCCGCGCGCGGGGCATCACGCTGGACCTGGGCTTCTCCTGCCTGCGCACCGCGCTGCCGCCGCAGCTGGGCCCGGGGCCCGGCGAGCTGCAGCTCACGCTGGTGGACTGCCCGGGGCACGCCTCCCTCATCCGCACCATCATCGGCGGTAAGGGGGGCGCAGGGGGGCCGCCCCGGCCCGCCCCGGTGGCTGTCGTGCCTCCCGGGGTGCTCTGGGCCCCGCGGGGCTGCGCCCGCCCGTGTCCGTGGTGGGAGCGGGGCCGCTGGGAGCCGGGGTCTCTGGCCGTGCCCAAACCGAGGGGTCGGGGCGAGACAAGTTTTTCACGGACCTATGACTTTGCTACGCTTGCTCGTAGTGGCTCTTCAAATAAAAAACCCTGTGCTCATAGGAAAGCACTTTGTACATGTGAGTTCTTGGAGTGTTGTTTGGATGGTCAGGTGTGCTCAGCTTTCTTACACTTACTAGAAAAAAAGTTTTGTTTATTGTGTATGGAGGTGTTATTAATGGCATCGAATGGCCCTATAAATTGCTGTTTTCTTGCCTGTTAAAGATGTCAGAGTTTGATGTTGTCTGTAGTTGAGAGCTGTGATGTAGTTGCTGGACGTGCCTGTGTTGTCTTGGAGGACTACAGAGTTGTAACATGATAATTTTAGGCTTAGAAATAATTTCGTGGATTTTGGTAACTCTTCATTTTAGCCTTCATAGATTATGTCAGAAGGTTAATTTGGTTTGCATTAGGATTCATTTTAAATTAGCTCACCTTGCTCTGTCTCCCCCTTTCATCTCTTCTGGAGTGTTCAGAGGTGGTCGGTGCTTGGCTCAGGGGATGATGGAATCACAGCTGCAGGAGTTTAAAGTAGTCGCAGGTTGTTGCAACTGCGGGGATCAGCCTGCAAGTTCAGTTCCTCTGCCAGTGTCTCTTTAATGACATCTTGGTGGTTGTTTTGTAGGACAGTGTTTCTTGGCTAGACTGAGGATCAGGCTGAGTTACTTGTCACCATGTGGGAATTTCACTCCCTTTTGAACAATTGTGCTGTTTTGTTTGTAAGTTGCGTTCGTGGTAACGGTGTTGTATTGTTTGTGCTTCTTGTGGGTAGGATAATAAATATTTACTTATTTGTCATTTTCAGCAGCAGTAAAACGCTCAGTTTCAGCAATGTGTGCTCCGCAGCTGCAGGGGAGGAGTGGCCATGTGCTTAATTCCAGAAACCTGCGGTCTTTACTCATCTCTTGTACTTGGCAAGCCCTTATTATTCTTTAGTAATTGTAAGCACCTGATTATCTTCTAAAGCGCAAAGTTGATTTTGGCAGATGTTTCTCGGATGCACTGAAGAGTCACTTGTAGTCAGACATTCCTTTCTGCCAGCAGCACCTGATCTGAATGGTGTGAACTTTCTCATGAAGGGGACCTGGGAAAACTTAGAAATCAGCTTCAACCAGTTTTGTTTTTCAAGAACTTTAACACTTATTTGGGGTGGTTGTTTGATACACAGACTTCTCATTGCTTTCTGCTATTTTTATGAAGATCTTCAAAGTATTTAGTCACAGCTGAATAAGTTATTCAGATTTGCTTATTGATAGGTTGTGTAGAGAGAAGGAAGGCATGGATGGGATGAGATGATGATAGTTTTCTTCACAGCAAAAATAGTTCTTTACAGATGGTAATTCAGACACATAAGCACATCAAACTTGCTTAGTTCCAGTTATACCAGGTTATGTATTTTACTGAAGTAAAACAGTTGATTAGCGTGATTTACTGCAATTCTGTGTGTTAAGAAAGGGTTGTAGGGAAAATGCAGTATTGTGTTAATAGTTTAAAGAATTAGGAATTTGAGTTTTTTGCTTGATAATAGATGTATCCTGATAGTGGATGCTTTTTTTGCCTTTTTTTTACTACCAGGTTTGAAAGGTGAAACCTTGATGATAAAACCTGATCTGTGCCTGTGGGACTATTTAGGTGCTTACAGGTTTGGTGAAACTCAAACTGAAGTGTAGCATGTCCTGTGTAACAGGATACATTCTTTGGTGTTCATGTGTGTTTCAATAATGCCAACTTTTTCATCACTTCAGGAATGGAAAGTGAGTCCTCCCAGATAATGGTACTTGAAACATTTAGGTTATTTTCATCTACTTCTTTGTTACTAAGCATTAAGAGTTCACCATTCCAAACATTTTCCCTGCAACCAGGAATGCCACTACCCTTTTCTTTTTGATGGAATCTGTGATTTCCCTGTTACTACACGTTTTCTCTATATATGGTTTTTCAGTAAGACATAAGTGCAAAGTGCTTTATCTGGTGTTTATTCTGCACCTCAGATTTCCCATACCTCTTTAAAATGTCACTGTTCTGAATTGAAATCCCGGGGTAGCTACAAGTGGAAGTTGACCTGCAGAAAAACTAGAATGTCTGTGAGCAAGGAAGCTGGATGTGAGGATTTGGAAGGTGGAGTGGCAGCAGAGATGAGGGGGCTGCTTCAGAACTCTCTTAGTCATGTGCATGCAGGGTTTGCAGGAGAAGCTACTGCTGTGAAAATGTTATTGCATCTTCTTGTTTGCAGTTCTCTTTTTTCACAGGAGGTGGGATAAACTAGTTGGCTTCCCCTTGAGTGATCCCAGCTCATGGAAACACCGTCTGCTGTGGCAGGGTAGCACCAGCATTGTTCACTCAGGTCTCCCATGAAGTGAGGAGCACAAGGGTTTCCTTCTGAGGAGTCACTTTCTGCCTCTTCTCTTCCAAAGTGCCACTTTCACCAGTGGTGTCCCAGGTTGTCTCTCTTTTGTAACTGTCATCTTTTGTGTGCTCCCAGAGCGCTCTAAGAGTTAATTGCTTTGCTGTACAAAGCTGATAAATCTGCTCACAGGTTAAATGTGAACATTTACCACTGTTTAACGTATTTCTGTATGTAGCTAATTCCTGAAGTGGATTTTTTCATGTCAAATCTAGTATTGCATTTTTGCCATGCTGTGCCAGGTAGTGCTTGACCTTGTGAGTACTTCTCAGAGTCACTCACAAGATGCTTGTTCAGACACAATACCTTAGGATTAAATGAATGCAGAATATTTGAGCAGTAACCAATTGGAATGAAAAATAGAAGTCGTATTTCATTCTGTGTGGCTACATTTTTCTTGCAAAGCTTGTCCTTGAAAACAAAACCTATCAAATGTTAAATCAAAAGTGTTTTGGTTTGTGTGGTTTTTTTTTTTTTACCTGCATGCTGGGAATGGGAAATGTTGCAGACAGTTTCACCCAAGATGGTTTTTTTTTAAGTTTTAGATGGAAAGTGATAGTCAAGGTTGGAATGGAATAAGTAATAGTCACTTGGTGTACTTCATCATGCCTTTCACTTGTATTCAAACCATACTGGTTTATATTCTTCTAAGGCTCTTGTGTGTGTGTGGCAGGAAGGCATTAAGTTATTTTGGGTAGCTGTATGGCTTGGACTGTGCTATGTATTTCTGTCTTACTCTTTCAAACAATAAGAACATAACTCTTTATTTTAAAACACAGTTTCAGACTTTTCCTGTGCTTTAGCAGGATCTTGTCTCAAGCAAGGCAACAAAACCAGTATTTACAGCCATTTGTGTCTGACTTGTGCCAAGCAGTAAGAAGCACCCAGATCAGCCTTCCACTTTGGTTTGTGCACTGAAGGGATGACTGCAAGATGCAGGACTGATATTTTTGTCACTACTGCATTCTTCTGTTGCTGTAGAGATTCAGGGTGGTATTTCTGGTAAAATTTCACACTGAGATGGGGTAGTTTCTGTCACAGCACTATGGGGTTTTTTTAAGCTTCTGTTCTTTTGTTAATGTTCAGCTCCTTGTCTTCCACAAAGCTGTTGTTAATGTCATTGAAATAAAATAAGAGTTGCTTTTACATTTGTTTGTCATCGACCTGTGCACCAGTAGGGTCTGGAATAGTTTCTCAGTTCAGCAGGAAGGGATGCCTGCAGAGAGGTTAGACAAGTTAATCTGCCAGACGAAATTCAATCCCCATATTTCATTTTAAGACCACTTTGTGTAGCAAAGTAGTTTAAGCAGTAGCAGATTTTTTCCTTGCTGATGGTTAATTTCATGCCCTACAAAGGGTCAGCACACTAATATAGGAGAACATGATTACCTCATCCCAACTTCCCCCACACAGGCAGCCAAGGGTTAGTGGGTGTTTGTTTTAGGTGAGCTGTTGTTGGATGCCCTTTATCTGTTTGATTTTGAGATGGGTCCTCAAAACAACTTCTAAATCAGAAAATTGTCTTTTTTTTTTTTTCCCTTATGAAGTTCAAAGGACAAAGTATCCTTATGGGGTTTTAATTGGAAAGCTACTGCTTTGACCCTGGTTGTTTAAACCTGGGCTGGGGGGAACTCTGACAAACTTGTAGTTTTGTAATCCTTATGCCTGTCTGAACCTTTGACCTTTTTACTTTATAACTAGAACTTCATTGTCACCATTTGTCCCTGCAGTTCCTTTCAAAGCAGACTGCCTTGCAAGTGTCTGTTTCCACTTTGCTGCTGTGTTCAGCTAAGGAAGGGTATTAATTCATACCTGATACATTGGAGGGGCCAAGACTTTTGAACTTGCACTAGAGCTTGGAGAGGGGGAAATGAGCATAGCAAAAGCATGTCTTGCTGATGCAAATGAGTACAATGAAAACAGGCTTGGGAGATCAAGGGAAATGTGGTCTTGCTACCAGCATTCAAATTCAGTCAGATGCAGATTATTTGTAAGATTAACATATCACAAAAACCCCCACCTTTTATCACAGATTAGTTGTTTTGCTGAGTTTGTTATAAGCTTTTAAGAGGATTTGTAAACTCGGGGTTACCTTTGCATTACTGCCATGAAAACACCCTTCTGTTGATGTGAGCTTTTGTTTGTTGAGATCTTTGTGAAGATGTGACAGTTCTTGGTTTTTTTTTCTATTCTAGGTGAGTGAGCAAGTTGAGTTTTATAGTTGTAGATGTGTATATGGATGACTTGCTGTTGAGTACAGATGTTGAATGAAGGGAAACCTCTGGAGGGAGAGAATGCCTTGTATTTAGTGGATATCATTCTAGTCAGAGAGGAGTCACCAGAGAGCCTTGAGATCTTTGGCTGCCAGTTGGAAGTGAGAGTAACATAATGAACCCTGTTCTGGTGGAAAAAAAATAAAATTAACATACAACTCTTGTGTAATGTAATTCCTATCCACAAATCTCGATGTTGTGGTTGATGTTATGGAAGTACTTGTTAAGGGACTTCAGCTAGCACTAGTGGGAATGTTTTCTAAAACCTATTAGACTCTTTGGGTTTATGGTGCTTGTGAATTGCTGACACTGCTTTGTATTAAAATTTCAAATAAACTTTATTTCCATAAATGAAATTGAAAGAGTGTCTTTTTTTTTCTAGTCACTGTAATTTAGCTGGTGCCAGATACTTGTCTGACAACACGAAGGAGTATTTTTATTGACATTTTAAAATTAAAGCCACTTTTTTTTTTTAATTTTTTTTTTTTTTTAATTTAAGGACCTATGCATGAAGAAGGGCAACCAGTATAAAAACTTTGCGTGGTCTCCACAACCCTCGAAATGGAACTTTGTCTCCTGGATGTTGCAGTGCACAAGAGGGCAGTGTTTGCTTACATTGTAGGATCTTAGGATAAGTACTGGGGTAACAGGTCAGCCTGGGGGGAGTGACCTCACTGTGAATAGAAACAGAATTAAGTACACGATTTGGAACACAACTCCGGGTTAATTTTCTCATTCTTAAAGAAAACATCCTCTGTGTTTTAAGGAAGGTTAGTCTTATTTCATCTATAATTTGGGTTGTGCTTTTTATACCTTAAGCAATAAAAACGTGTGGGGTGTTGTCTTACATGTGACGTGAGACGCAGATACCAGGTGAGAAAAAACAACTGGTTTGATGTGGGAACCATGGAATTTAGTGTACACAAGTCTTTTATTTCCTTTCTCATTTCCCCATGTCTTTTAATAACTGGGTAAAAGGAAGCTAATTGTACTAAATCTGCTCTGAACCACTACTGTGTGAAATAGGATTTGTTGTGTGATATTGGGTAGAATGAAACTTGGGGGAGTGTATCAGGGTTCTTAAAAATAGAGGTCTTGTGACATTTTTATCTGTCTATATCATAACTGTAATAGCTCTAACTTTCTATATATTGCATTACTTCTTGTTTTTGTGGGTTTTGTGACTGATATGACTGTGGGACTGCTGCTATTATTTCTGTTCTGTGCCCTTTTCTGCAGTTTTGACTTGAAGCTGATTTCACTGTAAAAGTTAGACATTCAACAACTTCCTAAACTTACACAACAACTCTTAGGCAATATTAGAGACTGAAGCAGGAGGGGTCTTCTGTTCATTTTCTGGGTCAAGTAGTTTACAAGGAGCAAGAGACCCATTTTCTCCTGATATCAAAAGTTATAGTGAATAATCACATTCTCTTCTTAGAATCCTGTCAGAAATGTACTGGTTGCTGTGTGGGGTTTAAAAAAATAATAATTTTGCATTTCATGTATGGAAGATGTGATTTATGATGAAATTCTCAATCTAAAGTGTAGATTTTAACCAGGACTGGTTTTATTGAAACTTGTTTCAATGGGAAATTGTCCCTTGTTAATATATGACAATTTTTCTACAAAGCTCCTGAGTGGTTGTGTTTGTTTGCTTGTATTCAACAAAACTGTGCTATTTGACACTTCATTATTTGACACAAAACCGTGACAGCTTCTCAGGAAAACTTAATAACCAAGCACTGTAATTATGCTGTTCAAGTCTGCTTGATCATTTTTCCTATTGGTTTTAAACCAGAATTTCTTTGTTCCAGCATACTGTGTGCAAGCATTCATCAAATAACCACTTTTCACTTTTGCTTCATGTTTGTTCTTGCTTTAAATTATTTTGTAAGCTGTTTGGAAGAGCAGGGAAGCTTTGTTAATCAATTTTTAGATGCTTTAAAATATTAGCTAATGTAGTGAAGTATTATAAATAACTGCATAAAATCTAGAACAACTTACTGTAAAATATGGAGCATATTTATAGTTAAAATTACCCTTGTCAAAGTAAATTTAAAGCACATTTTTCAAAGTAGCATTTTTACTGATGATGGATATGCTTGCTTGCTAAATAGTACAATTGAGCAACTCTGTGATCTGCTAATTGACAAACCAGCCTTATAAGATTCTCCTGTGTTGGTTCTTGATTTAGAAGTTGCTTCAATTAGTAGATGCTAGATATAAGCAGAGTGATATGTTCCTTATGTATAAACCCATTTTTAATAGCTGGTTAGCTTGATGGAGACATGAACTGAATTTCCTTAATGTATTTGTTTTGGGGTTTTTGTACTTAAAATAATACACGTTTTTGCATGGCTCATGTAAAGTACTGTTTATGAAAACCCCTATAAAAACCAAATGTGGGTGGAAGAATTGAGGTTATAATTGTAAAGCAGATGTGCAACTGATCTCACTAAGTGAGCAAACCAAACCTGCACACTGTCATTGCTGAAGTCCATTAAGTGTAATAAAAAGTTGTTTTTCCTTGTGGCAGTGAGTTGTTTTCTGTCTGGGAACCCTAAGGTTGGCCTGGCAAGCTGAGGGGCAAGGACAGCTGTTTTGCAGTGGTAATTTCCAGCTGGATTCTTGAACACCTTGTGTTCTGTGGGTCACAGCTCATCATGGGGTAAAACTGAGTTAAAATTACCCTTGTGAGCTTCAGCAAAGAGACTCAAACAGCTCTCACGATATTGGGATTGCAGAGATACTGTGCATTCTGTGAGAAAGTATTCCTTGTGCTATCTGTGAAATTCAGATTAGGTGGCTGTTCTGAAGTGCTTCCTTCAAACTGTTTGCTTCCAGAAAGTGTTGCAGGCTAAGTAAATTCCAATAATTCTTATTTCCTATCTCCTTATCAATTATTTTACTAAAATGTTCTCATGCAGTTTATCTAATCTCTTCAAGTGAACATGAAATGGTTAGTGTTGGCTTCCAAATTGAATGACAATCTCAGTTTCAAACTTAGGCTGATTAATCCTACATTAGATTGTAATTATCAGCATTACCAACACTAGGGGTAGTTGGGACCAGACAAACAATATTGAATATATATTTATGTTTAATGTAACAGCAGAAGGAATTGGTGGATGGAGAGGAAATGGAATAGACAGGATAGCTTAAATAAAAATGAAGAAATTGTATTCAGGAGCATCATGGAGGTAAAAAATGATAAGGGGGAATAAAAATTGAGGTTTGAATTTTTAGATTTATGTTGATCTGGGTAAGAATCCAGGCTCCCTCACCTCAGGCTCTAGAGAAGAGATGATTCATTTGGGCTTATGATTTTGTTGAGAAACTCCTTTCTTACTTCATGTTATAGAAGGGATGATGATGACTCTTCTGTCAGCTGCAAATCTGGTTTTTTATGCAGTACTGGAAAAATGAATTTAATATTGTTGCCTGTAGCACTTTCTTGTCTTTTGTACCTAATGTTTTCCTTTGTTTTCTGTCTTATTTGGGATGCAACATATGATTGGCGTATGAGAGTAAGCTGGTATTCTTGGATCTCAGGAGCTCTTTTTAGTTGTTAAACTTCGCCTTATTTTTTTTTCGGCCAAGTTTTACCTGTCTTGTTTCCATTAAATGCATTGTAGAGCGTACTTTAGATACGATTGGTGGGCGTACTTTAGATACGATTCCCCTGTGTATGTAAAATTTGAAATGGTCTTGAAGAGCCTGTTGGGTAAAAAAAAGTTATAGAAGTGTTTGAGAGTTGTTGATAGACCTATCCTATCAGATTAATAAGGATAGGCATAGGAAATTTTTTTTTTTGTCATAGGTGTTTATTTATGCTTAAATTCTCTTATTTTAAAAACTAGCCTTTCAGCAGTATTGCTTTGGGAAGAAGGTTTTCCAAAGTATGCAAAAACTGCATTTCAGAGAGAAAAACAAAATTGTAGCTTTCTTTTTTAGGATTCAGAAGAGGGGGAGGGAAAATGGTTTCCTTGTATTTGACTGTGCTGTTGGATGGAAGACAAAGCTCAGTCTCTCTTGCTGACTAATGTCATCATCAAGGCATTTTTTTCTCCCACAGAGCAGTTTTGTCTCCATTGAGACCCCCACAGCCATTGGCAGGACCATGGCCTGAGATTAAATCTCACGCTTGGGTGAAATTCTAATGACTGTAATTGCTTCCTCTTTTTAAGTCTGTGGTCCCTTCATCAAAGAGTGGTGTGGAAATTATGCATTTATGTTGTAAAAAGAGAGGTCATGATTACCTGAACCTGTGGTTGACTTGGGAGGATTGTGTGTCGTGTTCTGGCAGTGGTTATCCATGCTGACACTGCGGTGTGTGAGATGATTTAGAGCAGAGTGCTGCTGTGGCACAGCTCTGTCCTCGCTGCTCTGGGCTGTCACTTCAGGTGAGCAGCAGCAGCTCTGGTGTGTTGGTCACCTGCTGGGACAGCAGGGGAGAAGCAGTAAACGTGGGCTGAGGGACTTTCTGTGAATGGTCCCGTGCAAAGGGCTTGGGACTCATCAGCAAGTGCTACTGGTAAGCCTCACAGGGCTTACTGGAGGTGTTCAGCAGCTTGAAGGACAGCACCAGTGTGGTGGGGCTGGTTGTGGAGGAACCCAATGTAAGTGTGAATGTGGATGCAAAGAATTGTAGATAACTTTGTAGAGATAGATTGCCCCATCCTGTAAAAATTGGAATGTACGTGTGCAGCAGTGTTGCTGTGTGATGGAAAGATTCACATAAGTATTTTGTGTTCTTTGGCTTTAATGTGCAGTTCTGTATGTATACAGTTTTGGGGACTGTACTGTGCCCTAACTCTGAAGATTTATGAAAAAAATGAACTGTACATTAACTAGAAAACATTTTGAGCTTGTACTCTAATTTAGCAAGTATCCTTTAAAGACATCAAAAGATCTGACTAAGGCACATTTCATCAGAGAATAAGGAAAATGGTTCAAATATTACCTAATTTTAGGTGTCTAGGTTGCATTTAAAGACTAAAGAAATCCCAGAACATCATTCTTAAAAGCATTCGCCATTAGAATCTTTCCCTGATCTCTGAAACGATGAGTATTCAGTTTAGAGTATTAAAGAGTTTATCAAGAAAAAACCACCAAGTGTCAGCAGTACTGTTCCCTCTAAGGGACTAGCTTTGGGCATTTGACACTGAACCTGGCCCCTGTCTAGCTACATTATAGCTTCAAATCATACGATAATATGCCTAATTAAAAAAATTTCTTAAAGCCTGAAAAGCAAGTTTTTACACTGAAATTATATCTGTTTTTTATATATGTATAAATAAAGAAAATAAAAAAACCATTGAAATATTAGTTAATATTTATTCTTGGGTATGGCTAATTCAAAAGTCACAAGCCAGGCATCCCTGATAAGTTTTTTTTTGTTTTTTGTTTTGTTTTGTTTTGTTTTTTTAAGGAAGTAATTTTGTTCTTTTGATTTGCTTGCTGTTTGATAGGTTTTCACCCTGTGGGAGAGGCCATCATGAGTATTGTTTTCTCTGAGTAGATATTTCACCTTACTAACAGCTGAGATGCTCCTGTTATTTCAAGTGCTGTGATGAAGTTGTGATGCCTGTGTGTTTGTAGTTGAGCTCTGCATTTACTCTCTGGTGTGTATTGCCAGATCCAGCAATGGTGGCTTTTTCTGTCTAAAACTGGTGTTGAACTGAAGTGTCTTGTGGGAAGAGATTCACCTGTCTGTGGTGCTGCATAGTGATTTTAGGGGAAATACAACAAAAAACTGTATTTGGTTAAATTGAGCTGTACCAAACTTGTGCAGAGAAAATACTTTTCTGGTTAAGGGAACAAAAAAGTTTGAACTGAAGCTAAATTCTATAAAAAAAAAAAATACACCAAGAAACCAAAACAAGTGACTGAAAATTCAGTCTTTACAGAAAGTTTGTTTGAGGTGTTTTCATTACTGAACTGTCTTCACTAAAAAATTATGTGGAGGCAGATGTATAGGAGTTCTTTCATTGTATGTCCCTAAGTGTGCTTTTAAATTTATTTTTAACTTTATATACAGTATATATATTATATATAGTTGATTATTCTGCTAATATCCAGCACTACTTAATGCGTTTGAATGTTTTCTTTGTTGTAATTTAAAGCCAAACAAATCAAAGTGAAGATAAATTTAGCTGTCTGTTTCTTTACATATCCTGCACCAAGAAACCAGGGATTCCTAAATTTACTGTGTAAAAGAATGCTGTTTTTTTTAAGACTTGCTGTCAAATTGATGCAGTGGATGAAAGTTATTTTGGTCACTGTACTTGTTTCTTTTTCCTTTGCATTGTCAAGATATTTATTTTTGTCTCATTAAGAAAATGGTGGAGTGTAGCTAGGAATAGAATAGATCACATAGAAAGTGATGTCAGGTTTATGGAATTTCTTGTTATGTTCTTGCATATAATTGAGTCAATCCTAGGTAAAACCAGAAATTACTAATGTGAAATTTAAATTAGTTGACAGTATCCTTTCAAGGCTTGTGTACTGTTTTAAATTTTTTTGCAGTAACTTATGAGCACTTATAAAAACAGTTGGGACAAAATAAGTACAAGAATGTTTGAGGTGAAGCTGTCTAATACTTATTTTAGTAGCATATGTTAGTTTCCCTTTCCGTTGGAGGGCTAACAATTTTGTAGCATCTCAAGTGCACCTGTATTAACTGTTGTTATTGGATGCTGAAAATTTTCAGGATGACATGATGAAATCCTCAAAATGCACTCATTTTGGGGATGTTGCTATTCTATTTAGAAGCTTTATGTAAAAGAGTTGTAATTTTGTCCCAGTTCCTCTTTATGCACTGTTTGTTCAGAAATAGAATCAATAAGTTCTGTGAAAAATCTGTTTCTGCTAAGAGGAAGCTAAAGTGGAGTCTGATGTTTTCTAACAATAACAAATTAATTTTTGGGTCAGAAGTGTTGTGCAGTATAGATGCAGTAAAAGCAGCCAAGGCGAGCTCAGCTGCAAGAAGCTGTTTATGAGAATTTATCATGAGAATAGAGTTGTGTGGTTAAGTTGTGATGGAAATATGGAGTGCTTGGGCATAGACTATAGGTGGCAATTGTGATTTTGTAATAGGTCAGCAAAATATCAAGCCAGTTTTTCAAAATTAAATACATTTTGGAACGTATGTTTTTCTGCTAAGTGGTAACAAGCATTGTAAAATACTTTAAATGCACGAGTTGTAATCTTTGTATTTCTGTTAGCTCTGAGCACCCAAAAAATTTGAACTTTAATCACCAATGCTGTGTTCTTTCTTGGTGATTTCAGCATTTCATTAAGGAGTGATTAGTACTCTTCAATTATGCATTCATTTACCTTAGTGATGCATTTACAGTTAGAGATAGTGTTGGTTTATTGAATTTGGCTGATGCTGAGCAGTTTCAGCAGATTTTTTTTCTTGCCATTTAAAAACCGAAAGAAAGCAGTAGAGAGGCATTTACAACCTTGGCATAATTTTAAATGATAATCTTACAGGATTTTTAGGGGAAAAAAAAAGGAAAAAATGAGGCGTGGTTGTTTTTTGTTTTGGTTTTTGTTGCTGTTATTTTCTTTTTCCCATCACTTTGGACTTTTAGAATTCCTTTCTGAAGTCCATCTCCATAGGCTTTGTCTGAAGAACATCAGTGGTTCATGGTGTGCCTCTTCTAGTTACAGGGGAATAAGCTCTGTAGCAGGCTGGTGTGGAAGCTTGTATTTAGAATAGATTTTCCTCTATGTTCATAAGCTGGCAGCTCCAGAAATGAATTAAAAGATCTTATTTACCTAAAGGGGTGTCAAGGAAGAAGAAAAAGAGGAGGGACAATGTGAAATGGGATTGAAAACCAATTTCTTGATGTTTATATGGTGTCCTTGCCTGTATGAATAAGAGGGAGAAGAAAAGGCTCCTGATACTGTTAAAAACTGCCCTTGTTTGTTTTGCATCATAACTGGGGTTGAATTTAAGTGGGCACTGTTGGACTGAGAGTTACAGTGGTTTGTGGCAGGAGGAGTTGGGTTGCTGATAACCCACATTGCTTCACTTCTGTTTGTTTCATGTTTTGTGTTTCCATGTTTTAAAGTCTGATGGCTTTGCTTTCAGATTTAGCAGTATCCAAGTATCCAGTATCCAAGGCTGAGTTCCAGTTGATTCACACAGCTGCAGGGAAAGAGGCTTCTGCTCTCTTGGGACTGAAAACTTCAAAGCTTTCATTTTGCTGGAAAAGCCCTTCCTAAAACTTGTGTACTTTGAGATGTTGTGATTCAATTTTCCATGGACCAACAGAATCTAGGTCCTGGAGGGAGGCAAATCTTCTCATTGTACATTGAATTCTTGTTTTTCTGAGTAAGAAAACATTAGGTATGTTTAAAACATGGTGACTACAGATGAGAAAACTGTTTCAAAAACTTTTTTCCTGAACTCTTGTGGTGTCTCAAGTCTCTCTCCAGCCTGAAGGAGTACCTTGCTTTTAACAGGACACTAGAAGTAAAAAGCATATAAACAGATGCTATTATTACTTAATTGAGGGAGGAAAAAAATTAAATATCCATTTCTGTGATTATTTGATTTTTTCTTCTATGTACACCAGTCATTAGACAATTTCATTTTATGTACCTAAATACCTTTTTTCCTCTTTATATGTTTTATTTCAATGTTATATTTTTACAAAATGGCAAGATAATTTTTTCCTCAAAAGCAAATTAACTATGACATTTTAAACATAATTAATAAAAATAATTTATTGGAAGTACTTTAAGGAAATCTTCTAACAAAATTTAATTTAAGTCTACAGTAAATTGTCAGTGAGAATATACTTAATAAAGTTCCATTGTATTTCTCTTCCGTTATTATTATACCTTTCTCCAACAGCAGTTGTCTCCATCGTTTGATGTGAAGGCCGAAGTAGTTAGATAACAAGTATATTTACTTAAATTCATTTGAAATGAAATTCTCATTCTGAGTTTTCCATCCCTTTTTCTGTAATTCTAGTTCTTGCTGTCAGGAAGTTCAATTTAGAAACCATTGTCCTCTCTGAGTCTACAAGATATGAATGGGAAAGGAGACCTAACAAAATGTGAAAAGCAATAATTAAAAATATAAAAAAGGCTCAGAGAAGGCAAGAGCATCCAAGAAGGGGTTTTGTGAAAGAGTGAAGTATGTCATCTTTAAATATTCTTTGTATACTTGATATACTTTTGATCCTGTTTTGTATTCATGCTTAGGAATTTCTTCTCTTAGTCACAGAGATTAGATTAGCAGGGGCAGATGACTTTACTGCACTTCTGGGTGCTTCTTTCCAGAAGCCCATCCAAGCTAGAGAGTGATGGCTCAGTGCCTGCACTTGCTGCTCTTTGAATTTTTTGCTGGGACTGGTGTTCTCTTGCAATGTGCAGTTAAATGAAAATCTACTGTTATAGCTTTGGAGTAGCAGCATTAGTGCCTTGCACTCCATGTTATTTTCTTGTTTAGCCAGGATTCTTGTTTGTTGCTTATTTCGAGTGAATAATTTGAGCAGTGCCAGCATTCCTGAGAGCTGGTCACATGAGCCTGGCAGAGCAATGTGTATTCTGAGCAGACTTTGTTTTCTGTAGGCTTTCTTCCCACTTCCCTGGGGATGCTGTCAGCCTTTGTTTCAACTTGAAAATTTAAATTTCGATTTGTGAGGAAAAAAGTGGTTTTCAATGATTAAATGAAACAGGAGGGTGAGTGTGGGATGCAAAACTGTGAGACCTGCTGTACTTAGCTTATGAAGATCCTTCTTTGTCACAGTTCTATTCTTGTTGAAGGTTTT